>JAOYRR010000324.1:0-305641 GCA_038994665.1 Podotricha telesiphe
AATATTTTATTAAATTAGCTGAAAATTTAATCAATTAACTATATATATTGTCCGTAAACGACGATTACTTTCATAATTCGACAAAATTATAAATTGAAGCGAAATGTGTGATTTAAATGAGAACGGCGGATGGCGAAAAATAGAAATAGTTAGTTATAGTCGTGAAGTTAACGCAGGCAAAGCCGCGAGCGGTTCGCTATATACTATATAGCTGTAAATAAATGCTCATTTCCTTGAGACTCAAACAAATGATTAAATCAAAATATCCCGGACGTAAGATCAATTTACACTTCACGGTATTACCGGAGAAGGAAAAGAAGTGTTATTAGCAATTCCTTTTGATATCCGCCCCAATAGCTTTAAAGAGCCCTAATTTGATCAAGCTTCAAAGATAAGTAAGAAAAAATATACTTTTACTCACTTTAAAAGTTTCCTACGAATTCTATTCAATTATATAAAAGTTGTATTAAAATCTTGTTTACTAGTTTTCAAAGGTGCTTAATTTAACCCCATCGTAGAGTAAATTGTAAAGGTTTTTACATTATGTCACCGTTGGGACGAAAGTCATTTCTTAACAATTTCCGGTCTGAAATTAAACGTTCCGTAATCAGCGTCACAGCGGATCTTATTTACGTTTCAGTTGTTAGAACAGTAGTCTAAGCATATAGTAAAAAAAGTAATTTCAGTATCCATATTAACTTAATTTTTATATAAAATGCAGTATCAATTCACAAAATATAATGAAAAACGCAGAAATTTAATATTTTTTATTATTTTGAATATATTTTTCTTTTTCACCTCCGTGCCTTTTTCCGCAAAGTATGATTGTTAGAACCTATAGTCAAGAAACTCCCTTCTCCAGTTTCCACCCGAAATTGAGACATCCTGGTAAAACTTAGCGCCGCATTTTGTCTTGTCCCCAAAGCGGAGAAATGAAAATAATTTTACGATGAAAGAAATGATAAAGTTTAAACATTTTTAAAGTATTATTCACACACTCAAGATATGAAAATAATTTTTAATAATGTTAAAAGTTTATTTTGCCAAACGATTAGTCTCTGAAATAATCTTTGTGTAGCGCAAATTTCTAAAAATTTATCTACAGAGATGCTAACAACAAAAATAAGCGTATAAGAATTTCGATGTAGCTGGATATAGAACGTATGACTTAGCGGTCAGAGCACTTTGAAAGTCTCCAAGAGGCGCAGGTTCAAGTGCCACTTCGTTTAAATATATATATATACGTTTTCTATGATAATATTTAAATAAAACAAGACAAAGTGTTGCGATGATTTCCGCCACTCAACTCAACACGCAATGTTTGTATTTTGTCGGCCTAAAAAAGCAAGTAGCTAAAAAACATATTTCTCTTAAACATAAATTGTGAAATAAAGCGTGGCGCAATGTGGCAGCGTCTGACTGTTATCGCAATTGTTTGTGGGTTCGACTTTCAGGGATAGACATTTCATAATTTATTTAATTTCACTTCTCTCTCTCTTGATCTAGACAAAGCACGGTGTTGACCACCGCTCAACACGCAATATCTCCCAAATCCAGGCGGAAAGTGGAGAACGGAGTCTCAATACACTAAGTTCTGTGAAACAATAAATAAGTTATTTATTATAGCAACTTTGCTTATAATAAACTCTATAATATATCGATACACATAATCATTATAAACACAAAAGCTCGCATACAAAACGTTCGACAGTAATAATCTGATAAAGTTCATTAAGTCCGTTCAGGTGGCGTTATAATTGAATATTGTAATGAGAGTACAGTTCATATATACGAAAATGTCTACAGACAAATATAATTTTAACTGTAATAAATTTAAGCTACAGCTTACTGTTAAAGAGCTTTTGTTTTAAAAAAACAGTATGTATTAAGCCTTCGTCGTTTTAATATGGTATTTCGTTATTTAACTAATAGCCATAGTTTTTTTTAATCATTTTAGAAACATCAAAAAATCTCTTTTACCAAAACGCTAAAACAAGTTGCTACATGTGTGTAAAAACTTCAACGTAGGAACGTATAAGAACTTAGTTGGCTAGAGTTCTTGAACATTTTTAGTAGTGCTGATTCAAATCCTGTTTCGTATAATGTTGTATACATCAATTTAAAAAAATATGTTCGAATATTAAATCATAAATATTTGACAGAGATATGCAGCAGAACTTTAAAACATGTCTTTTGAATAGCAGGTAAGTACTCTATAATCAACTAAAAGAGATATTTACAAAAATAGGTGTTGAAACTTTTTCTTTCTGTAAAATTTAAAATAGTTTTGTTTTAAACTTCATATTTCCTTAGTTTTTCAGCTATACGCTTTTTTTTATCAAGACACTCCGTTCGTCATTTTCCACCAGAATTCGAGACATTGTGTGTTCAGTACCGAGAATGAACATTTTATTTTTTATTTAGTTCACTGTTAGATTTTTTTAAATACCTTCGTTAGTGTACTAAGACGGGTCTAAATTCATGACAATAATTTGACATAATCACTCTCAAATAAATTTTAATAAATGTTGAATAGAATGTATAAAAAATTGACGCCACTTCTACTAGTTAAGAATTTCTAATTTTGTAATAGAAGAAACTTCTGTTATGGTTCAGTTGCAGATTCTGAAATATTTCGTAATTTGAGATTCTTATGTTTTTTTAGTGGGGTACTGGCTACAGCAACAAACATTCACCGCAACAAACACAATAACTAACTTATCACAGAAAAGCAACGTCATTTCCTGCAACAAAGATAATGTAGAAATGTAATAAAAATCCATTTTTTTTACGCTTTAACCTGCATAGCAGAGATATAGAAAAGTTTCAAGACAATTTGCTCACAGTTTCCCGTTTAAGTGGCGGAGCTCAATGAAGCGCTTCGTCCTGACCAAAGCGGGAAAATTAAAATATTTTTAAAATACTCATTCCGCCGAGTGTAGATGGAACCCACAACCAGACACCGCTTACAGTGAGACACTAGCCACTGCGGCACGATGCAAAAGCCCAATCCAAATCCATTTAACTAATGAATCTCTCCTACTAATGTATGTACAAACGCGATATTGTGAGCACACATATTTACACAATTATATCCAGTTTGGCAATTATTATTAAATGTAATTAAAATACTAGAGCTATAAATTACTAACGAACAAATTTGATTTGCCATCTATTTGTTGACACTTTACATTGTGTACAACGAATATGCATTTATTAGTTATATTAATGTGGTATAAAATTAATAATTAATAAAATTAATAAAATTAATAAGTTTAATTAGCATTAGAATTAGTTCAAATAAAATATGATTTTAAGATTATTAGTAGAGTAGCGGAAAATAGGCGTTACCTTAGTAACCACAAATTTGTAACAAACACTTGGCATGTGTAATATTTATTTATGAATTTTATGTATTATTATAATAAATATTGGCATAAACTTTAACTATGCCAAACAACAGAAGCCTCCGTCCGTCCGACTACAAAGTTTTTCCTTCGTATGTATCATGAAAAGCCTTCTACTGTATCATATACTTAAGACATTTAATTTCGAAATCAGGCAGTACTTATCATTAAAATGACTATGTAACTCTTATATCAAATTTATTATCCTATATATAGTTATATTATATATGTATGTATATATATATATTTTATATCATATATATGTTTTGCTTAAAATTTCATTGTTTTTATTTCTTGCACAGTACTATTATCCCACTATATATCGCCTTTTTATTTATTATTAATTGACATGTAAGCTTATTAACAATAAAGTGATATGCTTTTAATTAATGTTTGTTTGTGCTTTAAAGTCTTTTAAGTAAAAATTATAAAATTATTTAAATTTGTATTCAATATTTACAGATAAAGTTATATCTTTAACTGAAACTTTTGAATGCAAATTTAAGCAAAAGCTATGCCTTTACAAATCATGATACTGTAAAATGCCCATACTATGGAAAATCTTAAGCTTTTCCATGTATAACTTAAGAATTACCCACTGTAATGGTAAAAATGCAAACTGTTCCTAATATAAACTACATTTACCGAGTCGCTCAGAGCTGTGTAAAATGTGGTATAAGTTGGAAATGAATAGAAATGGTAAATTGGACATTAACAGACGTTAAATACGTTTACAGTAACAAAAATAAAGCATCGTCGTATGTAAAATCTGCATAAAATAAACACCAAAGTCAAATCGGATAAAAAAAATATATAATATAGAAAAATTCTAAATAATTTCCTTTATATTTTTATTCAGAATGATGCCAAACGATTGTAGACAGTACTGACGTTAAGTGGCTTTTGCCATGACACACATGTTTGACACGATTTGCTTCAAAGACACGTTTTTTGTTGCCCTGAGGACATTCTTTTTCCATATACCTTTGATTTCACCGTCTCTGCCTGTCTTTTTATTTTAGAGTGTTGTTTGTAGGAAGAAATGGGTCATATTGTAAATAACGTACTGTAAAGCCGTCTTGTTTTTCTTTTAACAGAAGGATTTAATATTATTTAGATTATATCGAATATACTGTCAAAATTGAATGACACAACCATTTATAATATATTATTTTTCTTTGATTTATTTAACGTGTAAAGGGCGGCTGTTGAGATTTCTGACTGCAGCCAGACTATTTATTTAGCATTAAAAGTTTTAATTGTATATAAGACATACCATTTAGAATCTACGATATGCAAAAAATGTATAGCCAAATTATTAAAAAAATACCAAAACGTAAAATCTTAGTGGTAACAAATAGTGGCATATTGGTGGCTTAATACAAAATTCTTCCAAGAACGACCTGTCTTATATTTTTATTTCTAGCGCGTTAAAATATTTTAATTAGTCCGCCACTATGATATATAATATACGACAGCCTCGGTAAATGGGAAGCAAGTAATCTCCCTCGAGAGCGCTGCACTCAACTTTGTAATTCCTTTGGGTAACTCTTTGGTGTTAAATTATACTGTTTTCGATGCGGTTGTTTAAGTAAGAAAACGTTCTTGTATATATTTAATATTTAAGTGCAATAAAACTTTTATGTGAATTTAATAGTCCTTGACATTTTTTTCTTATTACTGACTGAGCTTGAACAGATTATAGAAAAATCATCCAAGCGCCCTGTCCGCTAAGCGCTAAGTGAAACCGCGCCGGCCAAATTTTTATACGTTTTCAAAAATATATTTTTTAATTTCTTAAATGTGTGAATAAGACTTTAAAAGTATTCAAAATATCGCATACATACAGTCGGACGCTAGCTATTAAGTTAACATATTTCATATTTAATGAAAAAATATATATATATAATATTTAAAAAGAAAATATTCTGAATTCTACGTTAAAAGCTATTTTCTATATTTCTTACATTTTATTTCACACAAAAATACTAAAACCACGATATTTCGCACTTGTGCCTGGGATGAGAGTAAATCGAAATTCAATATCCGGTCGAATGCAGTTCTTGTAATAGGTTCGAGGTTATTCGAGGACAACTGTTATTCTTTCGACCAACATGTTTACAAATACTACTCAATTTACATTTATATATTATATAACGACTCGCCCGTGGCTTCGCCTGCGTAAACTAAACGATAAACTAATTAGTTTTATCGCCCGTCCTCTTTCCTACTTAAATCCAAACTTTTTAAATTTATAATTTAAATCATAGTAACTTTTTTATTTTGAACCGATTAAAATAAAATAAACACTCAATGTTTACTAAAATATAATAGAGGAAACAGCTAAACGCAGGATTTAATAAAATTTAATAGCAGTTTTGTCGAAAACAAAAAAAAATATTTAAGAAGGATTGAATTAAAAAAAGCACTGAATGTTAATTCATGTACTCGTATCTTCCATGTACAGAAAGCGATCAGTTACATTTTATTATATGTATAGACTTCTATTTGAGACCATTGGGTGCAGTGGAACAGCGTCTGACTGCAAACGCGATTGGTTACGGGTTCAATCTCCACCAAGACAAATGATTATACAGCCCCGAGCGAAAGTATTAGGTACTCCTACTTTTTATTATGTTGCTATTAGCTTTTTATGGTTAAGCTTTTGTTACAGGGTATGCTTACATTAAAATAACAAAAACCTTTTGTAAGACGTACAGGAGTGCAATAACACATTCTTTCGTAAAATTAGTTATGTTAGTAGTAGTTTGTGTAATGTAAGAGTGAATACAAGTCAATACAGGTGCTGAGCGTAATTTTTATCTTATTCATAGACAGTAAAATTTTTATCGTGAATTATGCCTACAAAATTTGAAGTTAACGCAGAACAGCGCCTAAAAATGAAGATGTTACATGAATAAGGCATATCACAAGTAAAAATAGCCCAATAAGTAAAACTTTCAGGCTGTGCAGTGCAATATGCAATAAATCAGGCTCAAAAGACCGGGTCTCATGAAAACAGGTCTAAAGCAGGCCGAAAAAAGGGTGACCACCGAGCGCGATGACCGACTGTTAATTAGCCAGTTACCCAGTAGTAAGACCGTAAAAACAACAAAACAGCTATTGAATTTGGTGTAAATCTACCGGAGGCATACGCACAACTGTGAGTGTACATACCGTAAGAAGAAGGCTTCTTATATAAGGATTACAGGTTGCAAGGCGAGAAAAGAATAGGAGCCATGGCTGTCGGAACAAAATATGGAAACTCGGCAGGAACGGGCCCTAAAACAGATTGAGGAGTATGTTTAAAAATATGCAGAAATTTCACAATCCTCCGTTTCTCTCCGCTTTTATCCGTTTTATACGTTTTGTCTTATTTTTTTTTTTTTTTTATTTATTGTTATCATACAAAAATGGATATACAATTACATACAAATAACATAGAACATTTAAAAAGACCAAGATGGTTTGAGCCGATGTTAAATAATTTTGTTACTGTATCGTAAAAAAATGTGCTTATACAAAATTAAATAATATTGTTTAAGAAATACAATTTCAATATATTTTTAGTATTACTTTTAGAAATTTTATTATTTTTGCGGTTATTGTGTTTGGGGGTAATTTGTTAATTAGTCTTGGAATAAGGTAAGCTGCTGTGCGTTCGCCGTAACTATTATTAGCTCGTATTGTGTACAACTGAAAGCAAAGAGGTGTGAAATTCATAAAGAGATGAGTACAATAGAGCATAGAAGAAAGAAAGGAATAGTAGAATAGAGGATAAAAGACGAAAGAAAGTGAGAGAAGATAGGGACCTCTGCTCTTTCTAAAATGGGGGGAAGAGGAGAGAAGAGAAGCACGTTTCTAAACATAATATTTAACTTTAGGTATATATAAGTATATATGTATATACGTACATTAAAAAAAGCTGTGTACTGGTTAGACCATCTGGAAAATATAATAAATTAGTATTTTAATATAATTATAGTGCAGAAATAGACTTATAAAAGTGAAAACTTTGTCTATTGTCCGTTTTTCGTCCTAAATACATACACAAACATATTCATACACACACACACACATATGTATACACACACATATGTATACACACACATATGTATACACATACACAACACACACACTATATCATATGTGATCGATTCAATGTTTTAAATTCCTTAACAAATTGAATTTAATACAAATAACATTAAAATATTATTAAACTACCTATACAAACTTATTTATGTTTACTACAAAGAAAGGTAGCTTTTGGGGGCATAATTTTATACAATATAATGAATGTATGTATGAAAGAAAAAAAAGAATATGACATATTTTAACCAAATATATGACCACGGGCTATTGCAAAGTGCTAGAAAGGGCAGGTTTTCTAAAATAAATGTGATTAATCCGGTTGCAAAGTTTAATTTAAAATTAGTAAAAATCGCTAAAACCAATCATAATATGTTCATAAATATTCTTATTTCTAAAGTGGCAGTGAAAAAGAATAAAAAATATATATATTTACAAATGATACTTGACTCGCTTTACAGAATCACGTCGCGCCATTACCCAATAGAGTGTAATCCAATCCAACATTTAAACGAAACGTTAAAGTTTTATGATCACAGACAGTATTAAAATAAAAATAGATCGGTATATGCTTAAGCTGTAGGATACCATTCTAAGTAGATTCCTCACAAATGTATGCATTTCATATTTTTATAGAAGCTCTTCAGCCAACTTAAGGAATAAAATCTCAAAGTAAGTTTTCTTGGGAGAAAACATTTTATGAGTTAACTTAGTGGATTAACAAATTATGTTCATTCCGTTACATAATTTTGTTTTAGGACCGCAGAATTGTTTCAGTGACTATATTAAAATGAACTTTTATTTTTAGGACGTAAATAGGAAAAACTGTCCTGTAAAATTGCAAATCCGAAGATTTTCAATGGAATTCACCTACTTATGATTGTATAGACCTTCTACTTAAGGAACAATAACTCTACAAGTTAGTGAAAGTAAATCAAATAGGTTCTTCTGTATATTCATATAATATTAAAATTGTTTATTATATGTATAGATATAGATATTTAAAATGTAAACCAACATAAGGATTTTGGTTCCGTCAGCTACCTTTAGATTAATGGGCGAAGAGCAATGCAAGGCAGAGTGACGGTTCACTAACTACCAAATGTCTGTAATGAAAATTACTAAATTTAAAAAAAAGCGGTGCAAAAGTTGAACTCCAGCAAGATAATTGAATATAATATAACCAATAAGAACTTTCTTTCTTGAAAAGGTAAAATGAAAATGAGAAAATTCTCGCTTGTTTGAAAACTTGCGTTAACTTTTAACTATCGATAAAATTAACTAAGTTCAAACTGTTGAAGCGTTTTATTGATAATTGAACGGTTGTGATATTGCTTTCAACTTACATCTTGATATATATAATAGCTTTTACCCGCGGCTTCGCTCGCATTCATGTCCTTTTACTAGCGTCAATGATCACCTATACACAACAACATAATACAAAAATACGTAAATCTAATTTGGTAATAATATAATTAAAATAATTTGAGGTCATCGTGGCGCAGTGGGATAGAGTCTGACTATAAGCTCTCCAATTTCTCCGTATTCTCCACATTTCTCGGGCTTCTCCGGGTTCTCCGCATTTACACGTTCCCTCCGTACTCTTTGCTTTTATTCGGTACTCTCCGCATTGCAAAGTTTTTTCTGGTTTCTAGGAATTCTCTGTCCTCCGTTCTATTGTCTTCCGTTCCCCTTATCTTTACTTGGCTTACTCTCTATTCCTCTCTACGCTTAATGTATTCTCCATTTGTTAAAGTAAGTAAAAAGCAAGAAGAGTTTTTGTACGTCAAATAATTTAGCACAGGGGTTCACCAAACTTTATTTACTAGCTACTTATTATAAATCCGTAAATATATGTTTCAGCGTTTATGACCAATTCTACCCCTAGAAAGTGAAGTAGGGATTGAAAATTTCTATAGAAGTCAACATTTTTGATGTTAGAAATACTTATTAAGAATTAATAAGCATTTGCAGCGTTTTTAGTAGTTCACGCGGGCGAAGCCGCGATCGGGCTGCTAGATAATAAATAATTAATTGTAAATCTTTAAATTGGCTTCTAAAATTAGAGAGTTCTTCTCAGGTTTAAGACAATAACGTTAGTGAAGCGATGGTCAAATATAAAAATTATTTGAGTTTGACTTTGAATGACGTTTTAAATGGGAAGGAACTTTGAAATCAACCAAAAATACGTAAAATTAATAGCACAAATTAGTTTAAAAAAGCTATACAGACACGCTTAAAAGTATTTTCGTGTTATCCTAGTGTTATCTTGGCAAGTACACCAGGTTTGTACTATGATTAATGTATTGTCGGATCCGGACACGTGTGCAAAATGACAAGCCAATTGGAGGGCAAGAAATGAGTTAAAAAGTATTGCAAGGTTTTCTTACATACAATGATAGATATTCGTAAATAAATAGATAGAGAATAATAAATAATAGATAAGATAGAATAATAAATAATAACAGCGCGTTAAAAAGACAACACTAATATGTTTTAGTAATCACCAAAATGTCAAATTTCAACCAAAGATTTATAATTCAACATAAATTTAACAAATCCAACACTGTCCTGCCCGTTGAGATAAGAGCAGACCATTAATAAAGTGGCAAACAAAATTAAGTATTTTAATGTCGAGTTAGACGACCGTCGTAAAAGAGCTGGAAAACAGCTGTTTCAGTGTATGTATATGTATATATATATTCATTTTCTAAGTGTGCGAATAACACTTTAAAAAATGTTAAAAATAAAGCTTTAATTTTTTGTATAATATATAAGACAGAGCTGTAGGTGTGGTCGTTGTGGGTTCGATTCCCGGGAAAAGATTACATTTAAATTATTTTCATATGCTTTGGTGACAAGACAAAGCGCGGCGTTGAGATCCGCCACTTAACAAACAATGGCTGGCGGAAAGTGGAGAACAGAGTATCATGACACTAGGTTCTCTCGTTCTATCCTCCTATGCGGGAAAAAGCATTAAGTTGAAAAGATATATATTGTTGTGTATACATACATAAAAGGACAAGGCTCCATTAATACATATGTTTATACCTAGAGAACATGTAAAGAAAAGCCGTATTATATACTAACTCTGTTTTTTTAAATTTAACGTTTTCTCTCTCAAAAATACTCTTATATTAAAATTTGTATATATATCCAGAGGCAGTTGCGGCCCAATAGGACAGCGTCTGAACGTAAATGCAATTGGTTGTAAGTTCGGTTCCCTCTTGGAGGAATTCAATAATTTCATTTCTCCACTCTGGTGAGATAAAACACAACGTTGACTTCTGGCACTCAACACGCAATGATTGGAAAGTAAGGAACGAAGTGTCTTGACACTAGTTTATCTTGAACTAGCACTATAAAAATCAGTTGAGTAGCAAAAAATAATTATTTGTAAATTAAAATAAACCATTTCAAGTATCTAATAACCGTATTATTCTCATAATGTGGAAAATAGGTATTACTGAAATCAAATAGCAAAACAGCAAACTAAAGTTAAAATAATGAAGAATGAATGAATGAATGAAGTTCTAAACTTATAGAATATCTAAAATAAAATGTAACTAACATACTCTTCACAATTTATAGATACATTAAGATATATAATCATTTAGTAACAAAAAAGCTAAAGAGCATAATCCATATTGATTTAAGCGGCGTGCAGTGTAACAGAAAAAAGTAGTTAAAAAGACGAGTGTTTAAGTGCGCAAGATAAGTCCACATTCAAACGGGATTTCTTGGTTAATCCACTGAAATGGTTCTAAAATTTATTCGCCCTCAGGGTGCTATTTATATCGGCGTCTCAAAAATGAACACGATTATCCACAACCGCAAAACGTGTCCGGAATAACAATTTCTTTCAAATTGTAAATGTTCCCGCTCGATATGGAGTTTGGAAAGTTAATAAAATTGGCGAAATAATTTTAAAATGTTTAATTTTATGTTTCTGACTGTCCGTCCTACTGTATGGTGTTTTTTGTTATATTTGGCTTGGTAGGTTTTGGCAATTTGCATGTGGCTTCGAATCCAGCCTCGGGTATAGGGTTTTAGAGGTTTTCTTTTATTTTTATTATATCTGGTCTGGAGGTCTCAGAGAAGAGGAAGGAGTGAGAAAGCTTGACATTATTTAAAACTTTCCTCTTTCGAGTATATTTTACATTTCGTTTTTTATTATATATATATATATATAAAATTAAGAACGGAGTGTCTTGACACTAAGTTGTCTCTGTCTACTCTGCCATGTGGGAATGTGAGAAAAATCAACAAAAACCGTTAGCTCTGAAATTTCAACTTTAAATCGAATAAAAAATCGTATAGAAAGAAACTAAAGCGACTTGCTAGCATTGGACGAGACTATACCATTTTAATAGGGAAATTGTAAGTACTCCAGTATCTCCCAAGTAAAATTGAACAATAGATTGTTATTTTATTATATATATTTCTTTATTATATGATCCCTTTTATCTTTGCACAATAGGATAGCGCCTTATAGTCAAAGCTACGAGTATGGTTGTGAGTTCGATTCTGACTCAGGGGAATGAATATACTATAATTATTTTCATTTCCCTCTTCTGGTACGATAGAGCGAGGCGTGGATTTCCACCACTCAGAATGCACAAACATCATACTGCATAAGTCTAAACAAAATTGAATATATTTAAAATTGCATTTTCAATAATTTAAACAATTTTGTAATACTTCAGATCTGTCATTGGCAAAAAACAACAAAAGGAGGCCCAGATGATTTTTCCAAGACTGAACCGCAGTCAATTAACTATATTAATCTGTTTAATGTTTGCAAAATTACATTCACTCATCTCTTATAAGACGGGGACGCCCCGGTAATTGTTGCCGCCTTAAATTCTAATTAAAACGAAATTTACATGATGGTGTTTAATAATTGAGATGTCGCTTCGCTTCATTTTAACAGTGTTATATTTTTATGTTTGAATAATTTCGAGATAAATATTGTATATAACTAAATTATCTACAGTGGTTGAATAAATTTCAAGAGTCACAAGTTCCAATTTATAATTTTAGTATAGACGTATATATATTCTTCAACTTCATGCCTTTTCCCCCACAGCAGGGTAGTCAGAGATTAAATCTAGTGTTCCAGTTTACCTCCAAATTCGATTTTTGTTTAACCAAAGTAGAAAAATCAAAATAACTATTTTAATTGGATCCCCAGCGGTTTTGCGTTTATAACAGGTTTTATATTTAGCTTAGGGCCTTTTCCCTAATAGCAGGGTGGGTTGAGAGAGATTCTAGTGTCAAGACATTCCATTCTCCACTTTCCGCCCGAATTCGAGACTTAGCATGTTGAGTAGCGGAACTCAACGCCGCGCTTTGTCTAACCACAGCATAAAAATTAAATCATTTTAATCAAATCTTTCTTCGAATGGAGATCGAATACACGACCAACCTCGTTCGAGTCATATCTAACCGCCCACTAGGTTACAATGGTGCACAATTAATGTAGACAGATAGAAACTAGTGTCCAGTCAAATTGTTTTTATTTAGTAATATCAATCAATTAAATTAGCTAAAATATGATTTTGTATCTACAATCATAGCATTTAGACAGACATATCATGACTGCGCCACAATTGTATATATATATATATATATATATATATATATAATATAATAAGTTAAAACAAAAAGTCATATAGCCATACATACGAAAATAGAATAGGAAACGATTTGATCAATAGCCTGTGGGATAAAAGACGAATGTAATTACATTATCTCATTACGAACGACAGTATCAGCGGATTTAAATTGCCACCATCGATCCTAACTCCCTTAGGTGAAGCCATCTTACACAAGCTCCTCTGGGTGTGCTTACAACAGTTGGCCAAACTCTAATAGTCTATTCGACTAGTTATAATGCAAATGAAATTTAGTATGGGTTTCATGTAACACGTTTTTATTAGCTTGGCTTCACTTATATATGTGATTCTATATATAGTAAGAAAGCCTTGCAAAATTATTTATATACGTGATCAGTGTAATTATAGTATATATAATTATATTAATGTAAGAAAATATAATATTGGTATATTTTTTTTAATTTCACGCCTTTTATCCTGCATAGCAGGGTAGTCAGACAGAACTTCTCAAGTCTCAAGACACTCCGTTCTCCACTTTCCATCAGGCATTGTGTGTTGGAGTAGCGCAACTCAACGCCGCGCTTTTTCTAAGGTACCAGAGCGGAGAAAGTGGAGCGAGTGGAACCGAACTCGCCACCAATTGCGTTTGTAGTCAGACGCTGTCACACTGCGCCACGACGGCTTTTTAAAATATTTTCATAAAATAAAAGTTATATTCTTTTGGCAAGATGATCGAAATAATAAGTAAATAATTATAAACATAATCCTTTTAGTTTCTTTTTAAAAGTAATTGGTTTATTTATAACCAAATCGGAAACGTGAATGCATTTTTAATATTTTAAAAGTGTTATTACATACTTATGATATAAAAAGCATTTTCAGAAAACATATAAAAATTTGAACGTAGCGGGACTCGAAATCGCTCCCCTTAGAAACCGCTCAAAGCGCTCTAAACTCTAAACAATACGTTCAACGGTATTTCTAGAAATATTTTTCATGTTAATACGTTTATTAAGACTATTTTTTTAATACAAACACAAGTCTAAATAATAAATATTAGAAAAGTCCTATTAATATACCTATGTTTTATATATTAAATGAAAATCAAGACAAATCTGCACATCAAATATGTAAACATTCACTCATTTGTCTGTGTCGCGTTGAGTTTAATAAAACATTCACTTGTTCATTACAGTTCACTGGGCCTTTGGGATAATTCGTTCACTCAGCTTTCCCAGCTGAATGAGCGGATTCGTTATAAGCTCGGTAAATATACCGTGATTCTGTAGCATTACTCACGTAGACACCTCAATAGATTGCAAATACTCTAACTAGGTTGTATATACGAGTGTATGTCGTCAGCGATTCTGTTATTTGAAAATTGTCCCAATTAACCGATATTTTTTTAATGGAACATTTTGTTTTATTTATTGGTTTTCTTTGTCCAGTAATTTCCCCTGTACGTTGTCAGTCAGTTATGCGATTTTATATACATTTCTTTATTTATTGAAATGAAAATACTTTTCGTGTTTGTACACAAACTTCTCTCGGAACTGTGTAAATATGTAAATAAACACGAAAACAAACAAATGATTAAGAAATAAATTGTTGAGAAATCTATAGAATGTTTTTGCTTTGGGTTCACGCTTTTCCCCGCATAGCAGCATGGTAGTTAGACGAGAAAGTAGTGTTAAGACTATCCGCCCTCCACTTTCCGCCTGGATTCGAGACATTGCATGCTTTGAGTGCCGAAACTCGACGCTGCGCTTTGTCTTGTTGGCCAGAGCGGAGAAATGATAAATAGTGACATTATATCTTCAGACCATGTAAGCCATGCGTTTTGAACGGTTTTTCAAGGAGTGCGAGGTTCAAATCCCGCTGCGTTCCAATTTTTATACGTTTCTAAATATGTCTTTTCAATTTCCTAAGTTCCTATTTCCTTATACTTTAAAATATGTTAAATATAAATAAAAATATTTTAATACGAAACGAACATAGCAACTATCAACGCAAGTTATTCGGTAATATTTTGCTGTCGTTAATATTTCGCTGTACCAAGCTTGTAAGTAATCCTACGTTCACGAGGCGGGTTTTAATCAAGATCCTGTACACGACTCGAATGTGTATGGAACTTCGACATGAGCACCGTTCAATGATATTCTATACATAAATTTAACATAATGTTACCTCGTCACAATAAATTGGCGTAGTTTTAAATTTTATAAGGAAATAAAAATTACATGCTGTTTTTGGTTCAGTTCAACGTAATTTTTGAATAAGGCAAGAAGGACCTTAATGTTGCAAAACTCCGTTCTTCAGTTTTCGCCCAATTTCTAGAATACCCGTACTTTAGCTTCCACCATTCCTTGAAGTTTTATTTATCCATTATATCAAAACATTAGACTTAGTATGATAATTCTTTAAAAAAAAATGATATTAAATTTGCTTTTTAATAGTACAAAAATATTTTTTAACTACTTATAAATATATTTATCGAAATTTCGAAAAGAATGATAAAATAACTTGGATTCACTCCAGCTTTTCCACGTAGCAATAGTCATATAGAACCTAGTGTCATGAAACTCTGGTCTCCGAATTCGAGACATTGCTAGTTATTGGCAGATCCCAATGACGCGCTTTATCTTGTTCACCAGAGCGGAGAAATTAAAATAAATCTATTCCATACATCATCCCACCGAGTGGGTATCGAATCCGCGACCAATCGCGATGACATTCTTCCTTCCTCCCTTCAAATAACATTCACTTTTTGAGGAAAAGCGTAAAAAACGTGTTATTCGCACACTTAGGAAATTGAAAAATACATATTTAGAAAACGTATAAAAATTTCGCGCGGGTTCAAATCCTGCTGCGTTCAAATTTATATACGTTTTCTAAATGTCTTTTTTATATAGCGTTATATAACATTTAAAAGTTATTTGTCCTTAATTTTGGCACTGACATACTCGCGTTTCAACAATGAATAGTCGCAAAATCAACATTACAGTGATGTTTGAACAATTTCACAAACATCTGGCTTTCGAGATTTCCTAGTTTTCCTCTTCTAAGGCACCGATTTATTTACCTCCTGATCGTGGTATATACCCCTTTTCCCTTTAAAGATTTCATCTTTTCGGTTCGACGGATGTAGATTGCTTGAACCTTTGTTTTGTATATATGTATTTTATATACTAAAATAAATAGAGGCTGTCGTGGTGCAGTGGCACAGAGCCTGGCTGTAGGTTCCTGGCTTGTAGGTTGGTTGTGGGTTCGATTTCCACTTTTCGGCCTACAGGTTGTCTAGAAGAAATTGCTACTTAGCCATAAGACCGCCTTTTATACATTCCTTTTTTTACGTGTTATGCAAATATTGTTTTTGTCAATTTAATGTGGTGCGCAAATAAAGTAATAATAATAATAACGCAGAGTTTTAACTCTATGTTCTCTCTGACTACCCTACTGAACAGGGCAAACCGTGAAGCTGTAAAAAAAGTTAATTGTATTAAATGAAAAAAAACGATTATTAGTGTGAAACAATCCACAGTGTGTCAGTTAGCTTATCTTTTCTATTCATAATCTAAAAAAGTATATGGTCTTCATATTTTATGAAAATATAATATTTTTTAGTATATCCGATACTTAACTGACTACTACTTGAATTTATTACATATTTCAGAGGTAGCATATTATGTGTTGTGCGGTACACCGCCGCGCTTAGTGTAAATATACAAATAAATCGATTTCGAGTTTCAAGGAAATTGATCTCACAATCACAACTTACATAAATAAAGTCAAGTTATTCCATGATGGCGTAGTAATATTTATGAAATTTTTTACGTTACCTTTATTATTTAAGATATTATAGATACTGTGTAAGTAAAACGATCATACTTTATCCAAGGCACAAGTCGTTGACAGCAAGTATTTGTTGGGTAAAGTTCGGAACAAGTTTGAAATGAGCAGACAAGAATTATGTATTGTGCAAGCGTATCAGATATTTCTGGGCTTAGATGATGTTTTTATATATGTACGTTACCCTAACATTCATTCGATCAAATCGAAACATTGCGTGTTGAGCGGCTGAACTCAACCCCGCGCTTTGCCTTAGATACCAGAGCGGAGAAATAAAAATATTTTTATAATCATACCCACAACTAGTCACGTTTAAAGTCAGACGCACTGCACCACTATGGCCTCTGGCTTCTACTTATTAATCTAAAATTAACGAAAAATATCCAACCATTTTAAATCTAATAAGCTTCTAACATTGTAAATATTATTACAGCTAAACTCAACCAAGCAAAGTGGATGCAGTGGCGTGGAAGACTGCTAAAATCATAAAAATCTAGGGCAAATATAAACTTTTACAATATAAGAACACTAAGTTGGTTCACTGTTCGGAATTAAGCAAAAATGACTCGGAGTCTTCTGACGTTTATACAAAAACTTTTGAATTTTAAAGTGATTTATTATCTTACTTTAAAAGAAAATATCGTTATTCTCTTCTAGGAAATACCATACGAAAAGTTAATGTAGATTTTCAAGACTTTTGTTAATTGTCATTTTTGAGTGAAATTAATTAAAATGGAAGGACGTTTTTTTCCGCCTCACGATTATTTCCGCATAGCAACCTTACTATTACTATGTGTAGTGGCGGCACTCAACGCTGCAAATTGTACTCGCAATATCACGTATGTATGTACGACGGTTCACTTGAAAATATTTAGTACCAATTTTGTATCCGCCTTTATACATATTTTTATTATATACTTATTTCTGGCAGTTTATATTGTATATTAAATAAATAGTATATGGTATTAAAACCTACTAATATTGAAATAGCTTTATTGAAACTGCAGTCATTACACAATTTTTCTTCATAGAAACTATTAAACAAAAGTTACTTAGAACAGTATTAACTTTGCAAGACTATTAACGCAATCAGGATCTACTTGTCCTAATGAGACGAACATCAACGGACTAAAAGTTTTCCTAATAAAACTTGCTTCTTTACGATCGCACGAGTGCTTCGGCCTTTTGCTTGATAATTTTAAATTGCCTGAAATCGTCCCTTATAAATACGGACTAAGATATCCTCGTATATTATGGATGAGAGGTTTAGGGGTTTTGAGTGAATTACTCTTTGAAATTGGTTTTAAATTATTAATAAAGTTTTTGTTAATCTATATCTTTCTTCTTTTCTTTAAAGCCAGTCGTTGCTCAGAGGGAAAGCGTCAGACTGAAAACGCAGTTGGTTGTGGGTATTTAACATTTTTGTTTCTCCGCTCTGGTACCTAAGACGTCTGGTACTGGATCTTCATAAGGTATTACACATCCTGTTAACATATATATATACATATATATATGTATAAAAATAGTTAAACCATTAAATAATTGCTAATATTGTCCAATTTCAGTCTAATTATTTTGAAATGAAACGTATTATATTTTTAACCGGATCAATCGCGTATATTTTTGGTATTCGAAAATATATTTTAGAAACCCAACGTTTTGAACAGTTTACAATAGTCCGTGGTCACAGGTAGACTGAGATGGCATTCGTCTCAAAATATCTCAAAAAATCAAAAATCTTATTCAGTCAAATTAATCTTGAAATTGTCGTAATTCCAATAGAAAAAAGTATATATTTTTGAATGGATAATTTAATAGACCTGCCTCAACTCAACACCCACTACCATGACAAAACGCCTATTTAAAAAATAATTCATACCCAAAAATTATCCTTAAAAATTCTTACGTATTTTAATTAAAAACACTATTAACCGACTAAATTTCGTACGTCAGCGGACATTATTGTTAACGTTGATTATTTACACTACGCTTGAATATTCACGCTTTGTCCGAATAGCCGTGTTTCGTTTTGAAGAAAGATAATAAACAGAAATAAATTGTACTTTTGATCACCTTATGATAATATTGAACTTTGTGTGTGCAACGTTTCCAATTATTCCATGCAATCGATTCAATCTGTATACATATACGAGTGCAAATTAGTTTGCGTGGGCTATAAAACGTGAAAAAGGAACGAGTTTGTCCCGGTTCCGTTGGAATTTCGGAAAATTTCTTAGTGCTTACCTAAAGCCCAAGAAATCTACATGCTAAATATCAGCTTTCTATATCTAGTAGTTTCGGCTGCGCCTGTCAGTCAGTCAGTCAGTAACACAAGAGTTGTATATGAAGAAATGATGAGAGAAAAGCCTATGTTCATCCTAAGACCCTCAAGTATCTTTATATAAAATTTAATGACAATCGGTTCAGCGGTTTGGCCGTGATGACTTCACAGATACTTTCGCATTTATAATATTAGTATGAATTGTTATTGTTATCTTTTAGACAAAGACATGATTGATTAACAGAATTCAAAGTAAAATTAAATTTAATTGATATATGCATTATTAAATTAATAATATAAAATCGTTTGACTAGAGCGAAATAAAATTATTTAATATTTTAAACATTTTAAAGTGCTATTCACACGTAAAAAAATTACAATCATTTTTTGCAAACATATAAATTTAAAACGCAGCGGTATACGAACCCGTGCCTCACAAGGAAAATATATTTTTTCAACTTTATCCAAAGTATGTATGTCTTTATTTTCCAGTCCCACTTTCAGCTATTTAAAACTACAAAGCAACTTTATACTCTACTGTCACAAGCAATACACATTAGTTGCTCTGAAAGGCATAACTGGCGACAGTATCGTGAAATCTTTGGGGTGAGATATATATATATATATATATTAAATGTTTATTAAGATCATAAAAAAATATTTATCAACATTCAAATTCATTCAGTCCATTCAGGGATATTTTGTAAGGTGTTTATTACATCCAACAATTCCTTTTATATTATAAACTTTTATCTAACTTGCAAAATATGTATTTTTGTTCTGCTAAAATTCTGCAACTCAATTTTGTAGCATAAAATACCTACTACCGATTAAACTGAAGTTTAGTAACAACGTTTTCTTTAGATGAAATTGCATGGTGAGCTGTTTGACGTCATTTTAAATCCAACACCGCGGAACACCCAAGATGGCGGACTGTTTAGTTTTTCCGTCACGTATTATTATATAGGTCCTTAGCTTTTTAAAGATCAAATGATGATTTAATTCAGTAATCGCGGATTATTTATTTTACACTAATTTTATATTTAGTACCAGGAATAGGCAAGTGTTTATTACCGAAGTTCGCCAAATAACACTAAGCTCCGTTTTGAGAGCAACGCTTAGTTTGTGGAAATATTTTTCAGATTTAATGCACTTTGCCCCTATTGTTCCTAAGCGCAATATTTATTGGACTCAACAAACTCAACATTCGTGACGGTGCACCCCGTTATAGAAAAATTTTCATTTTTCATTGTTCAACCACACAATGTACAGTAGCGTGCGCGATTGCTAAAATCATAAAAATGTAGGGCAAATATATTTAGCGATATAAACAAGATTTCACGCTTGTGTTTTAGATTGGAGAAGGAAAATATTTCAGGTTGGAAGGAAAATGTGGGATTTTTACTTAATTTCTCCTTCTTTATTACATTTTTTCTTAATTTGTCCTTTTGTCCTTAACTTCCTCTAAATATATACATAATATTATCTCTATTTTCAATTGATACAATTTACATAGGTAAAAATGTTTATTTAAAATCATTGTTTTTATAAAACGTGTAAAAATTTAAACACAGCGGGATTTGAAACCGTGCCTCTTCGAAATGTTTCTTTTTTATAAAAAATTTAAAAGTAATATTTTATTATTCTTACTATAAACAGTAAACGTTTGTAAAATTTTGTTAATGTTGGGTTATGAACTCGTTTTTGTGTTGCAAGACAGAATGGCTAGAATAGAATAGCTAGGTTTTAATTCAAGATTTCATAAGATCCACTTAAACGTTTAAGCTCAATGTATAGATATATCTAGTGACACGAAGAACATTGATTGTTATTAACACTTAAAGCACAAATTACGCCCGACAAAATTAATTATAGCTACACGTACACAAGTCTCAGTTTCTGTTATACAATGTAATTTCAAATATTAGATTATTTGGTAGAAGCTATACTTGAGGCTATCGTGGCGCAGTGTGACAGCATTTGACTATATACCCCACTAGATGGAAATTTCCATTAAGGGGAATGATATTTTTTTAAACATTTTCATTTACGCTTTTTCCCACATAAGACAGTCAGAAAGTAGTGTCGAGATATTGTGTACTCCAATTTCATCCCAAATCCCAGACAATGCCTGTTGGGTGGCGAAGCTCTACGCTGCATTTAGTCTTGCCATCAGAAAGGAGAAACGAAAATAATTGAATTATAATCATTCCCCCTAGTGGGAATCGAACCCACAACTAATCACGTTAACAGTCAGACGTTACAATATTTTTATATAAACCAGTTATTAAATAGTATTTTATAAGCAAAACGTAACGAGCGACTGAACCAACATCACATTTCAAGTGACCCGTAAATAAGTCTACAAAACGAAAAGGTTCGTTACTAATTCCCAAATTCTTATTTATTTGCGAAACTTTTTTGAAAACTTCTGTCAAGAAATCTTTGAGATGTTGGTGCCGCGTACTTGTCTAAGTCAGATGATTGCCTTTTGTGTTAAAAAAAAGTTTAGAAACATTTGTAAATGACATATTTTTCTATTCGGACGTTTTTTTACTCAACACGTAAATATCGCTTACTGGATCATTGTCTTGACTAATTTCGAAAATACATTTTTCAAATAATATGATTTACATCACAACTACTTTACGGATTTACAACTGCTAGAATAAAGAATATTAAATGTATATTATATATCCGATAATGTATAATATAAATAAATACCAATAATATATTTTATTCAACGGTTATTACTATAAAAGACAGGTAGGTAGTGAGGCAGCGCCAGATTGTAAGCACTATAGGTTGTTGGTTCGATTCTCACCCGGGGTAATGACTTTTTTTTCTCTGATAAAAGAAATAGGGGTGTTAAAATCCGCTACCCTATACGCAAGGTCTCGAATTCAGCCGGAGTGTTTACTTAGTAAAAACGCAGCTACTTAAAAAAAGGCGTTAAATTATTAATATTGTTTCAGCTTCTGTAGGTAAATAAAAAAACCTTTAACGCAACTACCAGTAGAAATATACATACAAAATGTGTACCGACGTTAAAAAATATATTCAAATATTCGTGAATCAATTCGCAATCAAGCGCACATAATTTTACTACGATTTATTCACCCTTGTTCGTTTGCTCGCTTATTTTCCGCTTACAAGGGAACTAATAAATATTTATTTAAGTAAATCAGTACTTTTAAGTAATACACAAATTTATATATATATTTGAATTTATGATATTATTAATTAATAGTTATGAAATTAATTAAATAACACTGTAGTAACATTCTATTTTTAAACTAGTTTGTTGATTTTAATATGACATACAGAGTATCTGCGTCATATAGCAACTTTTAGTTTTTTTATCAAGTTTCATTCTATGAAAAAAAAAAAAAATCTTTTATATTAATAACTATTGCCTTCTTATATTAATATTCTCCCGTATAAAATGTAATAAGCTATAGTTGGCCACGATAGAGATTCTTGATTCTTCGTTGATCGGTAGAATTAAGAACAGGAGACGAGCGGTGGATGCCTCGTGGGATGCCACTGCGACCGGTGGAGGAGATTGTCTTGTGGATTTTTTTTTTAATTGTGTTGATTTGCTCGGGTAAACTACGAGTACAATAATAATTATGCCACGTATAGAAACTGAGAGTTTAATTTACCAAATTCGGTCAGTCGGTAGTATTCTCCAAGCTAATATCTATTTTTATGTAAATCATGAACTTATTTTCATTTAAGTGGCATTTGTTAATCAGTTTAATTTTTTAAGCCCTTAATTATGGCATATTACACGGCCGCCTCAAGTTGGCACACTACAGCCGAAAACGCAGCGCCTAAACTCGTCCTACAACCGCTCTCCGCAGTCAGTGGCCAACGGCTTACTCGTAGTAATAGAAGAATAATAATATTAAATATTTTCTTGGGTAAAACATTAAATACGATACTTTCCAACTTAATGTGTAAAATACACCTTTAATATATATTTTAATAATTTAAAGTGCTATTCACACACTTGGAAATTGAAAACCATTTATAGAAAACCTATAAAAATTTGAACGCAGCGGATTAAACCCGCGCCTCTTAGCTTGGCCAGTTTTCAAGAGGCGCGGGTTCGAATCCCGCTGTGTTCAAATGTTTTATACATTTTCTAAAAACATCTTTATCAGTTTTCTGTATGTACAGAATTGAATGAAAAAATTAAAAATAGTAGAATTTTTCATTTTTTTTGTAATGCGTAATAATGTAGTTTCTACATGAAAAGCTATTTCAATGCTGCGATAACCGCTTAGTGCATATTATTACGAAATTGACAGAATTCATTTAAATAAGCCCACACATTACATCTGTATAAGCGCTGATGAAAAGTTGTTCGTCGCCAGGATATAGGCTTTGGTAACAGATTGTAAGCTACGAGAATTTGCGTAACTTAACGCCGAATTATCTTAAAAAACATAGTAAATATATATTTCAATTTTCAAGCAAACAAATTTCAAGCAATACAAAGTTTAACACAGATAACTCGAAAGATAAATTATTATAACGACAACTTAGAGTTTTTGATTGCTTCGCTGATGATTCATCTCATTAAGATGAGAGCATACTAATTGTGCTAACAGGATTTTGATGTGAGATAATTAAACTAAATATTCTACAAGATTTCAACACTGTTTGATAAATGCCTCTAAACTTATTTGATACATAGTTGCCAGGAATATGTCGTTCTATGTAGGTTTTCTGGTAGTTTAGGTATAATAAGATAATTCTTTGATTGAGGTTGCGAGTTCAATTTCAAAAAAGAAGAAACATTGAAAAAGGCGTTAGCCATTATCTAAAGTTATGATATCAGCTTATTAATATTTGTTAATTATATGCAATATTACTAAATATGTATACAGTCACTGATTAATAGTATATATTATCTTAGTCTTAGTCTTGCCATAAATATTGTTACAAAGAAAAACGTTTTTTTTATTGTACGTAACATTTATTACTGTTACAATGTATTAGTTTAATACATTCATATAAAACTATTAAATAAATAAATAAATATATATAAAGCTTATTCAAAGTGGTCCATTGGCAGCACACACTCTGACTAAGGGAAAATTCATCACTGCCAATTGTATAGATTGTTTTATGGACTCCAAATTATTTGGCCTTTAGGGCAAGCATTACTCTCTAAAATTGACTATAAATCATAATCCAGTGGATTAAGATCTGGATTAGATGATGAATTCCGGAACGTTCGTTTCTAACCAAGATTGGTTGGATCGAGCTTTATGACCCGGCGCCGAGACTTGCTGATAGGACCTGACTAAGTACATACTGGTGACCCGCTCGCGTCTTCGCCCGCGTGAACTATAGCTGTTTCGTATTTTCGGCGGTCTTTTCGTAAAACAACAAATTCCTAGAGAAAGTAATAAAAATTGGAAAAAAAAGTACATATTTATCCCAAGACCCTCAAGTATCTCTATATAAAATTTCATTACAATCAGTTCAGTGGTATGGCCGTGGTGACGTCACAGACAGACAGAGTACTTTCGCATTAACCATATTTGTATGGATTTATTTACTTACAGAATACCTGCTTATATTTTGGCTGTTTCTGTGAACTTTCTTAATTCTTTAGCTTTCAATAATAAAAAGCCTGATCTTTTCTTTACTCTTCAAATAAAAAAGCAATAATATTAACATAAAAAGATTTTTAGAAAACGTATAAACAATAATTCGAAGTCGCGCCTCTTGTCGTCCAAGTGCTATGACCGCTACGCCGTACTTTCTAATCCAGCGTCAAAATTCTTATAAGCTTATTACTATTAACGTTAGTTCTCTCTCTGTAGTGACGCTAACGACGAGCGCGGGTTGGAATCCCGCTGCATTCAAATATTTATACGTTTTCTACAAACGTTTAACACATCCTAAGTGTGTGAATAACACTTTAAAAATGATAAAATAATGTTTACATACTTTTCACATACAACAATCCCCTAAACCGGGATTTGAACACACACAATGCTTACTAATATTCAAAATATCATTACTTTTGATTTTTACTGAAATTTAAAACATTTTTACATTACTTCACTAAGTACTGGTACATACCTCGTTATCCTTATCTGCGTCCTTAATATGCTGTGCTATGAAGCGAACACTTTGCAGCGCTGCAGCGACTTCCGGTGAAAGATGGCGTGGCAGCATGTTCTCAGACTCAGTTACTGGAGAACAATAAGTATGATATAACCGTGATAGGTCTTGGGTTCAAAATTTATAAAACTTGGAATTTCAAATTCGAAAGAACTTCTTAGATGTTGAAATATCCAGTTAAATATGTTTTGTAACTTTTTTAAATATTAATAATTAACTAGATATAACGATTGAAAAAGTTGTTGAAATAGCTCCTCTATCTAAAGGTAATCTTTATGAAAATATTTATGTTCTGTATGGATAAGTTTAATTACAATTCACTCATAGAAATATTCTGTGAATTAACTTTTACAAAGTTCACGATTATGAATACTTATTTAAATCTTGAAATTTTCATTTAGATTTAAATAATTATTTAGAAAAAACCCACTTCACGCTTTTCCTGCATAGCTGGATAATCAGAGAAACCTAGTGTCACTGCGGTCTCCACTTTCCGCGCGAAATCAAAACATTACGGGTTGAGTAGCGGAACTCAACGCTGCATATTGTCTTCTTACCAGATTGGAGCAATGAAAATAATAAAAATTCATTCCTTTGAATGGGAATCGAACCCACAATAATTGTGTTCACGGTCATAAGCTGTCCCACTGTCATGTCCAATATCACAGCAGTCCCGCTCTGTTCCTCTTAAATCTTAACAAAATAATAAATAGCATAAACGAGTATAACAAGTTCAGTTACTATAAATATATTAAATAAGTTATATGAGTACCTGAAGGTCGTTGATGAACGCTAGCACCTAGCATATCATCTTCGGGACCGGGCGACTTCCTGTAGTCTCCATCATCGCCTTTGGTACTTCCGAAAGCATCAGTTAGACTGTCCCTGTATAATATTACTTCAGCTTAGAAAATGTTCTAGGGTTTTAGTTGTTCTTAATTCTTATATAGCTTCATAGGTTGTCTGGACAACTACTGGAATAGACTGGTTTGCGTAACTGTGTTAAAATCATTTTTAATTTGTTTGTATGAGCTTGACTTGTACATATATATCTATCTATCTATGTATCGCATTCAGTATTAGAGGCTCTGGGTGTAATTGCCATTAGTTGTTAGTTCGAACCCCACTCGACAGTGTTATCCGCTCTGGTGAACAAAACAAAAGCGTGACGTTCAGTTGAGTTGAGTTTGACGTTTTAGAATATCTTTAATCGTTTTAATGTTCTCAGAAATAAATGTTAGTATTATTTGCAGAACTTGACATATATTGTCTGTTATGTCTAATACTTTGTCGACATCCACCCATATAGTTTTTTTAACACTTAGCAAACAAGAATTTCGGGGTAGCCGAATGTAGAACGCATGGTTTAGTGGTCAGATCGCTTGAACGGTTTCTAAAAGTCGCGGGCTTGAATCCCGTTGCGGTAAAATATTTATACGTTTTGTAAAAATAAATTATTCACATATATTTTTGATATTGAATATGGCTGTTAATTGCACATTTATATTTTTGGTTCAAAAACTACTAACAAAATTTAAACTAACACAATTTTCATGTGAATAGCGTAAATTAAGTAAAATTATAAATTACCGACATACACAATATGCATATTTCAAACACAACGTAACCAATAACTCTCAATACGTCCGAAGTTAGCTCACAAATAATATTATAGCACCGACTAAAATTATCGTTAATTCAAAACATAGCCTGCGGCGTAAACATGGCGTGTCGTTAAATACTTTGTATTTTACGTCTCATAAACGTTTACGATAAAATAAGAAGCTTATAAAGAGAAATAAAGTCATGCTTCAATACTTTCATTATTCACAATAAAAGTTAGAACCGTAAAAAAATGTTCGCAACGGCTTTTATTATTCATAAGTATCGATTTTGACGTTTGGTTTTTATCTACTTCCGCGAGTTAGACTCAATGGCTTTGTTATGTAGGCGGACCACTTGATGAATTGATGACGGTATCAAATTTAATATTCTTGTAATAACGCATTTAAATATTAAATATGAGGCCATCATGGCGCTTGTTGGTTTGATTTCCACTGGCATAAATGATTATTTCCATTTCTCTGGTACCTTAGACAAACTGCGCACCTAAAACAAAAATTAGACACTGAAATTACGTTATTACAGTGTATAATTTCATTCATTTACAATAAAACATTAAGATAATAATACATTCATAAAATATTATTAACCACTCTTATCAAAGCAATCCCAAATCAAAATCAAATCTACTCCAAACCTTTTCCAATAACAACAGCGCGCTGTTAAACAATCAATGAATTTAATGAAATCTCCATATAAGCCAATAAAATAGAATGAAACATTTAATTTATATGAAATCATTCACCTAAGCCTTTTTCCAAATATTACTCGGAACACGGCTTCGTCATTTACCATACGATTTAATTCACGTGTAACACAGCACTTAAAACGACCTAATATATATCCGCATACGTGAAAACGGCTCAAAGAACCTAAATAGATGTACTAGCTACTAAGAAAGTAATATTTAATTTTTTTTCTTTTCAATCTTAATCTTTTTTTTCAGCTTTTCCCCACAAATCGTCAGGGTACTCAAAGAGAACCTGGTCTTACGTGTTAAGTGGTGAAACTAAACGCCATACTTAGCTTAACAGAGCGGAGATGTAAATATAATATAAATATAATGATTCTTTTGAGTGGAAATCAAATCTACAACTATCGCGCTTACTCACCCATTGCGCCATATACGTATCTTATATATGAGTCGCGAGGTTAATATAAAAAAGTAATATTCTTCTATTCTATTCCTGATATATTAAAAAAAAATTGTAGGTTCTTTTAACCAAACTTTTAAAATTTTTCAGTTTTATGCTTTTTCCCGGCACAAAGAACGTAGTGTCACACTAACAATCTTTAGCTGTTCTTGGGTTCACTGTGCACCCCGTTACAGAAGGAGGAGCTCGGAGCAGCACATGGAACTTAACACTCAAGTGTAAGGCTTAAGGGATCTTTGTAAATGCGCTTTAACCATCACCTCTAGTGCCCGAGCTACTTTCTCTCCTAGCCAAGTAAAAGTAATTAAAAGGTAACGTTGAAATTAAAAAAGAAAATATAGTGTTGTAACACTCACCTCATTTCAAGTTCATTTGTATAGCCATTAGACACGAAGGTATCGTCGTAGTCAGGTAGGGAGTACTTAGTGCGTCTCATCATAAGGAGCTTCGGCATCAGTTGTAGGAAAAGTTTCTTCATCCATGGGGACATTGTGTGGGTTGATGGTGACCTATAGTTATTTCTCGTTATATAAAAAATCGTTATATATGTTTAAAAATTTTAAGGCATCCGTGGCGCAGTGGGCAGTGTATTACTGTAAAAGCGAGGGATTATGGCCTCGATTTTCACTCGGGGAAATGATTATTTGGGGGAATGGCAAAGCGCGGTGTTGAGCCACTTAATACGGAAGGTCTCGGTTTCGGGCGGAAAGTGGAGACCGGAGATCTTGATACTATTTTTTCTCTGACTACCCTGCTATGAGGGAAAATGCGTGAAACTATATAAATATTTATGTATATATAAATATTTTAAATATTTTATGCTATGCTATTTATATAAGTATATGGCGTTAGAAAAATAATATTCTTTTCGATTAATGTTTTATGAAAGAAGGATTTAAAACCCGGCCTGTTGGATCATCCAACACACTCAACTCTATCAAGGATGGGAATTCAAATTTTCCGTTCAGAATTTGCACATCGCCATAAAAAGATTAAATTCCAAATCATTCAAAAATAGGATCGTTACATTTTTTTTTGCTATGTGTTTTTGTAATATCTTTTCTGAAAATAATCATGATTTGTAATGTAAACTAATCTGTGTGTTCTAAATCACAATTACTACAATACTTCCTAACAATTTTTCTCTAGAAAAGTACAATATGTACTCGTAATGAGTAAATAACACAAAGTTTTTAAAACACCCAAACAATTGTTTTCATATTTCATCAAAAAATTTAACCAACTGTTAAGATAATAAAAATTTCGATTTAAAAATATATATATTTTTTACATAATTGTGTATTATTGTTTGTACAACACACAGTAATATGATTTGAATATTGGTGATATATATAATTGGGTGTTGTAAGTTACAGAACAATTCTTTATATTACATATGTTAAGTTAGCCTGTAAGTGTGATATCATAATTTTTTTTTAAATAAACTTTTCCACTTTTCCATACCACTATCAACACATTCGTAACTAAACAAACTGATTCAATAAGCTGCATCGCCGTACTATATTTCACACGCCATTGTCTCGTTATCGGATCGTTGCAATGAGACCGTAGATTTATGTGCCTTTATGCCTGAATTTTAGACCATCCATTTTATTTTGCAATTTAAACCAAGCGATGATAAAGGGCACGCTGTTGTTGTAATCGAGTGTATTATTTTATGAATTTCTACTGTTATATGCACTATTCATAACTTGCGTTATGGAAAATATATGTACATATATAGGACGTAGGTATATTTTATATAACAAGAAGTAAAAATAAGCTGATTACCCTAAGTTTCTGACTTCAAAAGGTGAATAAATCGTTTATGTCACAAGATATACGTATATATAATAAAAGTCCGAAAATAATTTCAGACTTGCCACTTGAACAATTTAAAACATATTATTGACAAAAATATATTATTCTATCTCACTTCAGCTCTTCTCAGCAGAACTGCCTTTCGAGCCCGTAGTAGCTTCCGGTAGGACTTATAATACTGACATTTCATGTTAATTGACGATTCGAAAGTTCTTGTAAGCTTGCTTGTAGCCTATTTGAATTAAAGATATTTTGATTTTAACTTGATTTTATAATCATTTAATAAATGCCACAGCACTATTTATGTTTATTATAATTTTATAATTTTTATACTTTAAGTCGACCAATTCAAATAAGTTTTTATATAACGTAAAAGTAATTTATATTTGTCTTGAACGTCCAGTTAAAGAAAGTGCAGTGTTGAAATCTACCACATGATAACAGGCGTCTTATTATGTGATAATATATTGTCGACGAAAATATTAATAAAATTTTCTATAGTTTTATTTATTGTTGACTTAAAATTATCATATGAGATAGTAGCGAGATCAAATCCCGCTGTTTCACAACACATCCAAGTGTACTAGGTAACCAATTTTTGCATCTGCACTTTAATATAAAAAGAATGATCTCGCAACCTGTAAGATTTTTTTCACAAACGACCATAAAGATGTTTTTTCAATATTGTTTTTTTGTTTTGTTTAAAGATTAATTGCCGAGAACAAAATATATATATTTTTTTCTGCATCATGCTTTTACACATATGTCAGTGTAGTTACAAAGAACCTAGTATCATGGCACTCCGTTCTCCATTTTCCGACTGAATTCGAGACCTCGCTTGTAGAGTTGTGTGACGTGACGCTTTTTCTTGATCGTCTAAGCGGAGAAATGAAAACATTAAATTATGATCATTCGTCCGATTTGAAATCGAACCAACGACCAAGCGAGATTGCAGCCAGATGCTATCCCACTGCGCCACGATGGATGGTAAAGAATATTTTATTACTTTTAAAAGTCAAAACTTGTTTGTATTTCAAGATAGAACTTATCTGATGTATTTAATGTTTTTTTTATTTCTAAAAGACTCTTCATACTAAAATTTATGAAAACGATACTTAATTTTCATATATTTTTAAAACAATTTATGTAGTTTGCATACTTAAGCCTTTAAAATGTAAAACAAACACATACATACATTTACAAATGTAGTATATATTGAATGATAATATTTAAATTATTTTCATTTTTCTGCTTTGGTGAAAAGACAAAGGGCGGAGTTGAGTTCAGCTGTCTACCCTTCTATACCTGCTATGCAGGTAAAGCTAGTGAAGCTGATAAAATAACCATATTACTCATAACATCTTTTTTATATAATAATTACCTATATTTAGTAGCAAAGTACACATACACTAATACAGTTTTGTCAGGAATAAAGATTTACCTTGTCCAGTTTTAGTTTCGACCCAACCCAGCCAATGATTGAATCTATATTAATTTAAAATGTTAACAAATTTCCAAAACAGATACATTAACAAACAACAAAACCGTCACAACATTCAAACAATTTACAAACACACATAATACCACAATGCTACAAAAATAAAGAGAGAACGGAGTGCCTAGACTTTACCATTCCCTCTGCCAACATTAAAAAAAAGGAAAAAAAGCAATAAAACTTACCTGAAGTGCACGTTCAGTACGCACACCGTCATCCACACACTTAATGACACCAATATCATTGTGAACAGCAAGTACTTCCCTAATAGCGGTATCGCCAACGACGTGGGCGGTATTATTTCGGCGAGCAACAGGAAAAACACGGTCAGTGATACCAAAATCGAGATGCTTAACGATATCTACGGGAGAAATATGAATTTACCTGAAATGTACGTTTACAATGCACACTGTGACCCAAACACTGAGTGACACTAGGATCATGGTGAATAGTAGATATTTCCCGAGCAAAGGGATCGCCAACGACGTTGGCGGTATGATTTCAGCCAGGCCAAGGAAGAACACTGTGAGGGACACCAGGATGGAGATGCAGAGCGATATCTAAGGAGAAAAGTCTCTTTTGAATGATTTTTGTTTATTATACATATATTGTCTTTCCACTCACAGTTTAACGTTTTAAGTGTTGTGTAATGTAAGTATATTAAAATTAAATTTAAATTTGTATACGTTCATTGACGTAGAAGCGTTGCTGTTTACGTTTTTATTAACGGCAGGTTTAGGATAATTTTAAATACGTTTTATGACGATTGTTTAATGCATTGTTAGAAGCTTATAATAAAAGGTACTAAATAAACAAATAATACACATTAATCTACAAATCGGTTTAATTTGGAAGGAATTGCGTTTAATATCAACATATAAGAAGGAAGGAAGAACTAAATACTACATAGCATTTAAGAATTAGAATAAGGTTTTATTTAAATTTGTTGTTTTAAAATGTGGAAAGACAACAAGTAAATGATAAGCAAATCAATGATAGCACACACACATCTAACTAATGGATCAAAAAAGACCGTCACTGGGCAGGCACGGGTATGGATGATGGATGGGAGGATCGACGGTTGAGTGAATGACTGTTACCCTTTAAACATCAATCGTGCAAATCTTATAAACGAATGGAAGAACTAAATACTATTTGGCGACAATTTGCTGAATATTATAATTATTTAATTATTTGTTTTATATAGCGCGACTAATATAAATTTCAAATGTCATTTGTTTAATTTAACTCCTCACTTGAATTTAACTATCAACTGACGGGAAGATAAAATTTACAGATATAATAATCTATTCGAGCTTTTAATTATTTAGATACAAAATTAAACGTTTTTTAACAGAATACAAGATTGATCACTTTAATTTTGTATACAGGTTGCTTCACCTTTATTCAATTTACGACTATTGCATATAGCAAGTTGTATTCATTAATAACTCTCAATTTCTTTCCTCGTAATGTATAGTATATATATTAAAATAAGCAAATAATATGCACTGAACCATGAATGTAGTGGAAGTTAAATTGTTAAATTTTATGATACATTAGTCATTATGTTATTAGCTTAATTACTACGCCATTTTTTGATTTCATAAACTCCTCATTTTCATTTATACCTGCATTTTACGGTTACTGTCACAAAAAATCAAGTATATTCGGTTTTGCTTTATATAATGAGTGCAATATCCCTACTCCTATTACTAGACTATTACCTAAATCTATTAAGCAGCTCCTCCTCCATATCATCATAACTGTACCATTATCAGTTCTATCTATGAGTGAACTACAAATTAAAATATTCAGCAAATTTCATCTCTCACAACTAACGCATTGTACATTTTGTTTTTGTATACGAGTAGATATAAGTAAATTTTGATAAAAATTTATTCACAAGACAATGGAATGCTCAAGTCAATGGTTACTGCCAATAGATGCATAGCAAATATTACAGATTATCACTTACCTTTTCCCCCGAATCCGAGGGTAAATAAAACACTAGTACTGTTAAAAATGTTAAACCAACACACGGTATTATTAAATTCACTGTATAGAATAAAGTCTTTCTTCGCATCGTCAGTTTGAATGTTATATCTAAAACAAAGATTATTGATGGATCTTCCCTTACTTTATTAGAGGAAATGGAAAGATATTCAAGTTATTTTTATTAATTTCACACATATAAATATTATTAACTGATTTGTTTTAAAAGACGAATAATCCGGGAGAATAAATCTAAAGTTAACATTTCTCTGAATGATTAATGTGACACACGTATATATATATATAGGAAAAATTCCCATGGATATAGGTACTAATACCCATGGAAATACTTTTGTTTGTTTGTTTTTATTTATTTACTTAAGTTTTACATAAGTTTAAAAAACTGGCCGTAATATTAAAATATAACAGAATAATATTAGAAAATAAATCGAAAATAAATAAAATTTTCTTTTTTAAACTAACAGTAAATTTCACTTATTTTAGAACTAAATGTAGAGATATTAAAACTGATACATAAAAAAACAAATCACCTGAAAATGGTTCTGGACAGCAAGGATAATACTCTTCATTTCTAGTTGCAGGCACTTCCAGAATATCCCATTCAACAGATAAATAGAATTCGCTTAGGTCAATGCCGACGTGTACTAAACTACTGCCTGGTAATTGATCCATATGTTTTAGGTCGACCTATAAAAAGTTTTTATGTATTAGGGAAATAATAGTTATGAAAAGTAAGAAAATGGAGGTATTAAGAAAGAATGAGATATAAATTATCCTTATCTGGAGGAATGATTATATTTAAATTATTTTCATTCTCACTTAAGCTCCGCCACTAAACATGCCATATCTCAATTTTGGGCGGAAAGTATAGAATATTTATATGCTTAATGGATTATACCTGAGCGCCATTATAAGTCCACGACCCAAATTTCATGAAACATGTTTGTTCGTCAAAAGGAAAATATTCCACGTTGATTTCACAGGACGATTTGTATATAGCTGGCGGTTTCCAATTTACTTCTCCCGTATATTTTAGCGTGGCTTTAGTCATTAGAGTTACCTGTAAGTTAAAATTGAGAATACATTAGTATGTTTTTGTTTATACCTTTTTTTACGTGTGTAAAGAATTAAGTTACCACCAATTTAATGTTAGTTCGTGTTGTATATAATCAACCTTACTCTAATAAAAAGGCAACTAAACTATTACCAAAACTGGATATTATTAGGAAAACACATCAATACCCTTAGTTTTATGAATCTTATAATCTAGAAAAAATTATAGTGTACAAACAATAAACTTATACATGTTTAAAAAACCCTTATTTCTTAGTCATTTGTATATAAAGAAGTTAAGAAAAAAATAAAAGAAATCAAAAGACGATTGTAACGTTGTAACTTTTTATTCTCAACATACTCAATATAAAAAAATATTTTTTTTACGTACAAAAATATAAAATTTGAAATTTTTATACGTTGTTATTAAGTTTTTATACGTTTTGAACGCGGGATTGAACCCGCGCCTCTTGGAAACCGTCCAAGCGCTCTGACCGCTAAGCTATGTGTTCTCATCCAGCCGCATCGAAATTGTTAGTTTTATTTCAACTTTTTTTTGTTGCTAGCATCTCTGTAGAGAGATTTTTAAAAATACTCTGATTTTTAATTTTTATACGTCTCTTAAAAAAATATTTAATATCCTAAGTGTGTAAATAACACTTTAAAAATGTTAAAACATTTTTTTTCCTTGCATTGTCAAATAGTACAATTAAGAATATCTTAAAGTAATGCTAATCTAAAAATTAAAAGAAAATAACTATTAAATAATTCAGCTTACTTCGTAATTGCCGTCCCAATTGTTGTACAACACGATATCCGGTAGCCATATATGTTCAGATGGCACGTATAACATTTCCACTCCTCCGTAGTCGTCTGGGTTCCATTGTAGCTTATAGTCAAACCATTTCTGTAATTGTAAAAATATATAATTAAATAAAAAGATTATTTATATCATACTCTCACTAAGAATCCGAATATATATTTTAAATTGTAAAAAAACAGGTGAAAAAAATCCTGCTTTAGAAAATCCCATCTAAAACCATTACAGTCGTTTTCGTGATTAATTCAGACAACTATTTGTCAACACATAGACTAAATTACATTAAAATCAATTGAGACAAGTTTTAAAAAAAATCTATATTTAACGTTACAGAGATACATTTAAATTTAATTTTAAATGTATTGATTAATCCTAATAAGTAATGAAAAAGTGCTTTTACTAAACTCTTTTTTTTTAAGTACTGCAGCAGCTTCAAGGGCTTTCATAATATACTAACAATTAAAGATTTCTTGCAAACCCGAAACGAAATGTTAGTTAAAATATATAATACCATCATTCTATAAGAACTAAAGGAGCATATTGGAGCTCGTAATTACCTGCTCCACCCACAAATTCGTAGTCATGACTTGATTCTTCAAATTCACTTCCATCAACTGAGAAAGTTTCAAGCCAAGTCGTACTGTCAAAATATCCGAAACATTCGTGACCGGTCGTATCAAGCGATTGTAGTTACTTAATAAATCATCGTACAACCTTTTCACATCTGGATTTGCTTCTAGAAGCTTTACTCCTAAAATTTATGTAAAAAAAAATGTCAGTATTATATTTGTTATGTTTATTTCTTTATCTCACAGTAATATTGCATTACCACCCATTATGGCGCAGTGGGACAACATTATGGGTTCGATTCCTCTGAGGAATATTTAAATTATTTTCATTTCTTCGCTCTGATAAGACAAAGCACGGCATTTAGTTCCACAACACAAAACAATGTCTCGAATTCGTGTGGAAAGTGGAGAACGCATTATCTTGACAGTAGATTCTCTCTGATTGCTGAAATGCGGGACAAAGCGTTAATCTGAAAATAAAATTGATCGATCGCCTTGATGGTTTATCAATTCTTTATACACTGTTGATCCATTGAAATTTCAACCCATAACCTAATAGTAGCGTAAAATCTGATCCATAATGATGCATGTCATTTATAACAAGTTGGTGTAGAGCACCAACTTGAGCTGGTCAGCTCAACGCTCACGCTGTTCCTGCATAGCAGAAAGACAAGAAACCTCCAAATTTTACTTTCCGCCGAAATTAGAAACTAACGACATCTTAGTGTTAGCGTAGTGGTAGATCTCACCGCCGCACTTTGACCGAATAAATGACAACAAATTTAAACATGCCCCAGAGTGGGAATGGAACCCACAACCATCGATCTTACGTTCAGACGCCGTCCAACTACGCTAGATTGGCCAGAATTATTCTGTTTTAAAGTAGCAACAAAACAAAAAGTAAATCATCTTATTCGCTCTAATTTAAGACATTTTTAACAGTAATAATAACGTATGGAACTCAAGTAGGAAAGTAGTATACTATTACTGTTTAAATTAAATATATATATATTTAAAAAAAACATACTATAACAGTAATAACTACATTATATAAGTTTAATTTCAATAATACAATATTTGGTCAGATAACAAATTTTGTCTATTTCAAACTACAAATAGCAAAACAACGCCCTAATTAAATAATCTTAAAAGGTAGAATAATTATTTTTGCAATAATTTACATGTAAAAATGTGTTTTTCACTAAACTATGCACATTTTAAATACTGCACACGAAAAATCTACACAATCGATTTATTAACTTACCTGCAATGCATTCAAACAGCTAGAATAAGAAAAGGTCTTACCTAGACAACTGGCTATGTAATTAAATAGTATCCATAATATTTTTATTTTCATATTGGCTTTGAAACTTTACACACTCCTCTCCACTGTGTACAGTGATGCTGTGTGATGCTAAGATGAAAATATACGTGATCAATACTACGACCGTAGCGATAGTAGCAATGCGGTACTTTGAGGAACTAAGAGTTTTATTAGTATTTAATAGATGGCGTTAAAAAGTTATTATTCGTTTTTTATTTGTATGTATGGATTATTGACTAAAAATATAGTGTTAATTGTAATACCATTTCGGTAATAAGAAATCTATGTTTAGTTAAGTAAAACACATGATAAATCAATAGCTACTGTTAGTTCCTCTTTATATATATTATGAATTTTTTGTATGGACTGTAAAACGTAAAATCCCATTTCTTTCCAGTTCTCTTAAGGATTTCATGTAATTTTCTTTTGATATGGGCATTAAATATTTTGGGCATTGAATAAAAGGTGACGACACCAAAAACCGAAAGTCTCAGATTATTATAATTTTGTCTTAAGTTGATAACTTTATTACAAAGTTAACAAACTGAAAAAGGCCGGGAAGATGAATAAAACATTTCCTGTGCTTGAAAGATAGACATATCCTCATTCACTGCCGAGATTGACTGTTTTATCTTTGCCAAGCGTAGAGTATTAAAGTTAGACCTATGAACTTTATATAATAAGGAAGGAAGTTTTGGAAATAGAAAAAAAACAGACAGACAGACAGACAAAAATTGAATAAAACATCATTTTAGTATATGTACCGTATCCATATCAATTTATTAAAAAGTTATTTTAATATTCCAAGCGGACACCAGTATTTTCTTCCTCTTGGCAACTCTAATTTTATTTATTTGTATAGTTTAAATTAATATCTTATTTGTATACTTTTTATATACATATTTAATTGCGGATCGTGAAGTATTTCATATTTTGAAAGATGTGTTGGATTATCAAGGAACTTGGCCACTCTCAGTATATAGTCTCTCACCAGTAGAACTATCTTTTTAAATGTAAGTTTTGAAACAGGCAATAAATAAAATAAAATAATATAAAAATATGACATTTATTTAAAAACAACAATTATGTACACTGTTAGTTAAGAAGTAATTTTAAATATTCAAAAAGTTATTAAAAAAATATTTATTTATTTTATACAAATTTAGCAGCTTCATGCCTTTACCCACATAGCAGGGTAGTCAGAGAGAACCCGGTGTCATGATACTCCGTTCTCCACTTTCCGCCCAAAATCGAGACATTGCGTGTTGTAGTCATTCCCTCGAGTGGGAATCGAACCCACAGCCACTCGTGTTTACAGTCAGCCGCCGTCCCACTGCGCCGCAATGGCGAAAAAATTAACATTAAAATTAAATAAAACCAAACATTTAGAACGATATATATATACTCGTATATAGCAATATATATATATATATTTTATACACATAAGCTTATCATATTTTCTATAGTTTATCAGAATTTGTTATTTCACTCATAAAATTAATATATGATTAAATATTTTGAAATTTATAAATCAAAATGATGAATTTGAAGTGTAAAAGTATGAATGTATATTTAAATAAAATCTGAACTTGATGCGTAAATAAATAAATCATTTAACGTCAAAAACTATATACACATCACTCCGCTTTCCATCAACTAAATTTAAAATCACTAATATGTTTGGTGATGAAGTTAAGTAAAATTTCTGAAATTTATTCGATTTATGATATTTAAAATATGTGTTATATTTAAATTAAATCATGGCAATTAATAATTATAGAAATTCAATAAGGTTAATTTTAGTTTTAAATATTATGGTTAGGATTTCATAACGAGTACAAGAATTTGCAGATACAAAAATATTTAATAGGATATTATAAATAATAATATTATATAAATAGCTATTACAAGATATAAAATAATAATAATAATAATAAACAATATATCATTCAATAATTATGCGCAGCCATTTCGGTCTTGATTGCTCTGCGGATAGGATATGAGTTCACGAAATTAAATCGTCAGAACAAAGTTTTACTTTGAAAAGAAACATTCCTTCATTATAACTATGGGATTTGAATCAATAACTACAACGTGACTAACATATATCAATTAATCAGCAACAACGACCACTTTATTATTTAATTATTCTGTATTTATAACATTCAATGTTATAATCTGTCATTCATATCTAACAATTTCTTTACCACAAATAGGTATAAATAAAACGACGACAACGAAATTAATATTATTAATATAAAAAAATACTAAAAATATCAAATTGTTTTTAAAACAAAAACTTAGAATAATTAAAGTTAAACGTACGTAGAATGTGAAAGTTATCTTTTATTCCAGTCGCTATGACGTTTTATAGTCTTGCCATTGTAACTGTATTCAACTGTCTGCTCCTCTAAAACAAAGAAAAATGTTGAAAAGTATAAAGTAAGTTAGTAAGTAAAAGGAGGTACAAGGTGCAGAAAAAGGCATACGAGAATATCTTCATGTTTTGAAAATATAATGAAATGAAAACTAGTAATGTTATAAATGCGAAACTAAGTATCTGCTGAAACCGATTGTGATGAAGTTTGATATAGAGAACACTTGAGGGTCTTGGGATAAATATAGGCTACTATTTTTCCCATTTTTTTTTTAGTTTTTCCAATAACCTCATTGTTTTACGAAAATGCCGCCGAAAATATGAAACGGCTATAGTTCACGCGGGTGAAGCCGCGGGTGGGTCACTAGTGCACTACTATAATCGTTGTAAATAAAATTAAATAAACTAGGTACTTTACAAGGTAGAGAAATTGGCCAAATTTCGAAACATTGCATGTAAAATGAGGGGAACCAACGCCGAGCTTGTTTTTATCATTACTCCGAAAGGGGTACCAAATACTATCATTATTTATTTGTTCGTGGGACAGAATATGACTGGAAGCTCATTAGTTATTTGTTCAATCGTCCTATACAAGAAATGGCAAGAAGTTGTTAATTTTATTTTATTTACACTCAACAAGTAGGCATGTGGTGAAGGTTAAAAGAATTATATTTAAAAACAAAAATATGTATATATTTTTCTATCAATATATTTTATAAGGCTTATTTAAGTATCATTTATATAAAATGATTTAAAATTTATATTAAATTATATAATTAACGAAAAATTATACAGTGGGATTCGAACCCCATAAGGATTGCATGTATGGTACTTCAGGTTCTTCATGTACTGAAAATAGCGTACATAAAATTTCTGATAACTTTTTTTTATGTAATTTTTTTAAAATACAACAGTACGATAAATATGAGTTATGATAAGTACTAGATATCCCATTGAAGCGTAAATAACGCGTCGCCTTAGCAACGTGTATGTCGCTTCATATAAATGTGATATAAATGGTAGTGTTAAAGTATATAAGTCTATATAAACTATAACTGTGCTATACTCCATACACTCCTTCATACTATCGGCGTTACTTTAGTAAGGAGGGGTACAAGGTTTTTGCTTCACGTATTAATATATATAGATTTTTAGTATATAAAAATCATCATTTATGATTTATTCTCTAAATTCTATTGGCAAATCAATTTCTCATAGGCATTGCGAAACTTAGACAAGTACATTTTTTTTCACAAAAATACTTATAATTCGACGGCCTCTATATCTGATACAATATAAAGCAAAATCAATAAGTAAGTGGAAAGTAGTTTTTTATAAAAAACTAAGTTTACACTAAGACACAATTTACAATTTCTATGAATGTTTATCAATTTCCTAAGTGTGTGATTAACACTTAAAAAAACGTTAAAAATACATATTTTATATAAAATTACCTTATATTAAAAAATATTTACCTCTTACAGGATATCTTGGTATCGGCCACAAGCTGAAAGGGTAGACATACGTGTTCGGTACCCTCCTCACGACTATTGTACGTTCTGGCACCATTTTATTCGAATCTATAGAGAGAAAATTACAAAAATTAAGAAATAAATATTGATTATACTAATATACTACTAGTATGCTACTATATTTAAGTTTTTCCACATATTGCAAACCTAAAGAGGCCATTGAAGCGCAGTGGAACAGCGTCTGACTGCAAACACGATAGTTGTGGGTTCGATTAACAATCCTTGTGAGAATGATTATATTCATTTATTTTTATTTTCTGCTGTTGGAAAAAGCGTAAGGCTGAACTTAAAATTGTAGAACAATTATGAATCGGTTTAAACTTATAATTATCGTGCGCAGGTAAACGCTTTCTAACTACACCAAGGTGGCGTTAACAACAAATATATAGAGAAACAAAATTGGTATTATTAATATTTGATATATTATTAATTCACTTCACTTACTAACAAACAATTCAACAATCATGTTACGATAGTATATATACCTAATACAATCTTGATTCGTAGCACAGTTTGCCAACTGCAGTTGTCCACGTGTGGGATGTTTATAGAATTTGATGTCACTTAAATAATATGTAATATAAAAAAGCAGCTGTACGCTTTTTTTAACAGGGTACTCAGAGTGAACCTAGTGCCAAAACACTCCGTTCTCGACTTTCGTCGCGGCGGAACTCAACGCCTACCTTGGTCTAGTGGAGATCGAATCCACAATCAATCGCATCTGTTCATTGCACTTTCTCAGTGTTATTGTTACGGAGTAGCGCTAAGTCACGCTATCCAACAGGATCTGTCGACTTATTTTGCATAATAACAGGAATATGCGTGAAAAAATTATAATAAATTGAACTCTATTTGAGTTTCAAATTGGTTCAGTCAACTTTACACGTCAATAAGTTAAATATGAAAAAAATGTTCTACTAAAAGTAAATCTACAAATCAAATGCTCTGCTAATAGTAAATAGGACCTTGCGCTCTCACCACCTTCTCCGCTTTCCAACCGAATTTGAATACTTTATGTCAATTTTGCCTCCTAGAGTCTTAGATTAATTATTTTAAACTTCTAATTCATTACTTTGGTTTTAAAATGCATCCTATTCAACCCTTATCGTTTTTTTAAAGTCAAAAGCAGCTTCGCGCTTTTTTCCGCATAGCAAGATAGACCAAGACCAAGTGCCAAGGTAAAATTGAGAACAATGTTCTCAATTTTCCGCCCGAATTAAAAACGTGGCGGAACTAAACGTCGCCCTTTGCCATAGGAACCAGAGCGGAGAAACAAATAAAATAAAAAAATAATTACCAGTTGTACACAATACGAGCTAATAATAGCTACGGAGAACTCACAGCAGCTTACCTTATCCACTCCATGACTGATTAAGAAATTATCCTCAAATATCTGTAATAACATTTCTAAAAGAAATATAAAAAAAATATTGAAATTTGTATTTCTTAAGCAATATTGTTTAATTTTGTATATGCACATTTTCTTACGATACAGTAAGAAAATTATGTATCATCGGCTCAAACCATTTTCGTTTTTTAAAAGTTCTATGTTGGGTTGTATATCCAATTTTTTAAATGATAACAATAAATAAAAAAAAAGTAAACGAGTTAGAAGTTCAAACGTATAAATTAGTTTGAATATAAACGATTGCATAATATTCAAATATGTTAACACCTTACAAAGAGTTCAACAACCAACTAGGAAGGGACTAACGCCTTCCTTGTACCTAGGAAGAATAATCAATGTCAATGCTATTATGTCACGTTACAATATGATATAAATTTGCATCCTGAATATAATCTGTATATTTCCATAGCTCTTAATAAGACCGCAGTGGCGCAGTGGGCCATCGTCTGAATGCAAAAGCGATAGTTGTGAATTCTATTCCCATTAAAGCAGATTATGTTTAAATTATTTTAATTTAGCGGCTATTGTGAGACTAAGTACAGTGTTCACTTTTGCCACTTTACCCACAATATCTGCAATGAGGTAAAAAGAGAATAACGGATCTTAACACCGGCGAAAAAGTGTAATTTGCGTTTATAAATTTTTTACTCCTGTACTATAGTATCGTAAAAATTACAAAATCTTGCACCTGACCAAAATCGTCATTTAATTACACAACCATAAACTAGACTTCACTAGTATATATTAGAGTAATAGAAAACCTTCACACACACAGGATTGATGGACCCAATAAAAATCCACATTTTTTGGAATAACCAATATTTTTTACATTTTTTAAAATGTTATTCACACACTTAGGAAATTGAAAAACATATTTTTAGAAAACGTATAAAAATTTGGACGGTTTCCAAGAGGCGCGGGTTCAAAAACAGCTTTGGTCAAATTTTTATACGTTTTCTAAAAATATGTTAACCAATTTTATGTAACGTTTTCTAAAAATATGTTAACCAATTTTATGTAAAGAAATAGTTATGATCTAATAGTGTTATACCTTCCTACTATAATTCACAGTGTTCTTGAGTATATATAGCTAATGCGTCGAAGAACATCTATAAATCAGCGCGATGTCTTCGTAAATACACACCCTATCTAAAGACCCATTAAACATACATAAGTACATATATATACTTCCCGGTAGATAAGTGTGAAATTTTTCACTTAAGGCCAGTGTAAAATGGCAGATACGGCATAGATTTATAGGTGTAATCGAAAGATTGTTTTTCTTAAGGATCGTCAGCAACAATGTCTGCTACTTTGCTACTTACTACTGAACTCAATATGATTCGCCACCGTGGCGCAGGGGGGCAGCGACTGACTGTCACCTTGGTGATAGTAAGTTCGATTTACACTTGCGAGAATGATTATATTGCTATCGGGGTCAAAAGTTATACAAAAAAGTCCAGTAACTATGCAAATTGGTGTGTCAATCAAATAGATAGACGAAAAGTTCAATAAAAACCATAGATTATTTTTTCGTAAACATATTCTATGTACATTTTTACTGGCTTATTATAGTATATATACAACTGTAAAACGTTATAAAAATTATATACAATTTATTGTATATTTAAAATCATATATTACGAAACCCTCTAAACAACGAACTATTCAATTCTCACTTCAAATAACACACGTGACTGTAGGGAAGTACAATTTATCACTTGTAGGTGGACACGCTAAGAATCCGACCTATTATACTAACCTGTTTATATATTTTGTGATCATCATTGTACACATCTGTCGCTAAATTACATAATACATAAATTGTTAAAAGGGTGAAGCTCTTTTTTTATATATAAATAGTTAAATGCTTAATAGCAGAGAACAAAGTGTCTTGACACTAGTTTCTCTCTACGTAGGAAAAATTGGGAAGCTACAAAAAACTCGCCACTGTGGCGCAGTTTCTTGTCTATACGCGTGACGGTTGTAAGTTCACTTTAACAAAGTTGTTCAAAGGTACGCCAGATTGGAGTAACGAGTATAGCTGGAGTAACAAATGTTGGCTGGAGAATAATGTCTTAAAAACACGTTCGATGTTTATGTCTGTATTGTTGTATGTATATAACGTCCGAACTATTTACACAAATTATATTATCTATCCAAATGTTTAACATGGAAAATCAGTGTCTTCAAACTCACGCTTAAGCATCCATCCATCCCATCATAAGAGATCAAACTAACGTCTGGTAGCACAATAGTTTATAGTTTTGATATTTTAAGTTCTAAGCGGTAAGAGAGGTAGGGAGAGATATCGGTTGACCTTCGAGAATACAGAATCGATGATACTGGAGGAAAGTCACGTGAAAAGCATGAGAACCCCCGGAGACCGCGGAGTTTGATAGCAGTGGACGGTACGTAATAAATATACCGTAGCAGTAATGGACCGTAGCGATTGGTGCTCCGTTGTCTTTGACTACACTAGCTAACGAAAAAACGTTCTAAGAAAAATAAATGCTCTAATGAATTAAACAACTATTTTCGCAGGCAGGCTACCATCGCCATATCCAAATCCACTGATTCCTGGAGCGTTTGAAACATTGGATTGAAATTAATGTTACAATTTAGGTAAAACTTATCTTAATGGTAGCCTCTTATAAACCAATTTATATTACTCAAACTCACAATGTTAACTGACCTACGATCTATAGCGCTCTTGAGGACGGTCAAGTGTAACTAAAATGTATGTACAATTGCCACACATATCTACATACATATCAAAAAACTTTCCGGTAAAGAAATCTGTATAATTTGTAAAACATATTTAAAAAAAAGCGTAAAAATTTTTTAACGGTTTCCAAATAGAGCGGGATCCGAACCCGCACATCTTGAAAACCGTCCAAGCGCTCTGACCACTAAGCCATGCGTTCTTCATCCAACTGTGTCGAAATTATACGCTTATTACAACTTATTTCTGTATAATTTGTATATCAAGATTAAAAATCTGAGTTATCTTCTATTTTCAGCTACACGCCTTTTCCCCTTTCCACTTTCGGACTGAAATCGAGACATTGCTTGTTTAGTGACGCAACTGAACGCCACGCTATGTCTCTTAGAGTGACAAAATAAAAATAATTTAAATACAATCATTCCACCAAATGAGGATCGAACCCTCAATAATAACGTTTACAGCCATACGCTATCCCAATATGGCACTATTACTTCATAAAACAATTATTTAAAACAAAATGCAAAAGAACAATAATTTAAACTAATCCTAACTGACTTAAATAAAAATTTAATACGCGTTATGCTTATTTTATTTTATAACCTTGGTCAAGAATGATACTTGACAATTTATCCCAGCAACAGGACATAAAAAACGGCAAACCAAAATGAAATGAGATAATAATTTCATCCTTTATTTTATGTACCACAATAGTGGGTTGAGCTAAAATGAGGTCACTACAGAGTGGATTAAAGTAAAAGTGTCTAATGAGACATTTAGCGTTAGTAATTTCAAGTCAGCCAACGCTCAAAAAGTTTTTAAGTGAAATGAATCTTACTGCTTGTTGATGCTAACAGGTCACGCCTCTCCAGTTTCAGCTCAATAACAAATATTGCGTGTTAGGCGCAGCACTTTGCCCACGATATTTTATACAGTTTCATGCCTTTCCCGCATAGCGGGGTAAATATAGAGAAACTTGTGTCAGGACATATCGTTCTCCACTTTCCGCCCGAATTCGAAATATTGTGTGTTGAGTGGCGAGACTTGTCGTATTACCAGAGCGAAAAAATAAAATAATTTGAATATAACCAGTATCCCAAATGGGAATAGAACTTGCAATCAATCGTGATTACAGTCACACCTCTTTCGGTGTTTATTTGATATAATAAATCCCTAAAGGAGTTTTTAGTAATGAAAAGACTGACTAACTGACTGACAAGTTAAGCGGTGACTGACTGAATACGCGATGATTGTAGGTTCAATTTCGATTTTCATTGCTCCGATCTGGTGAGAAGACGAAGCGCGATGTTGAGTTCCGCTTCTCAACACGAGATGTCTCGAAATCGGGCCAAAGTTGTAGAACAGAGTACACTACGTTCTTTCTGCCTTTCTGTTATGCGGGAAATAGTTACACTATTATATAGCTAAATTAAAAATGCAAGTATAGGACGCGTCCAGGCATTTTTTGGATCTTTGTTAGTATTACTGTTCGTTAAATGGATTCTGAGATATCTAAAGTTACAAAGTTTATTGTATATAAAATAATGTTTTTTATAAAACATTTTTCCTGGTTGGAAAAACTAGAAAAGGAACCTCCAAAGGCATTAATTAGTATCTGCGACCATCATATACAGCGTACAGACGTACACAGTCTACCTATACCACAAAATGTTTAACTAGCTGTTCTTTTATAATTTTTATAATAAAAAGAGATGAACATAGTTGAACCAATTAATCATGTCTAAGCATATTTATAAGAGAAACAAATATTCAAAGGTGAAGAAGTGTCCTGAGAAGAAGTTATTTGTAAACATAAATATATAGCAAAATTCAAGGACGATTTAATAAGTGAAATTGCTGAACAAATGGCAAAAATATGAGAATTAGAGGTTATTTTATTTTTTGTGGACAGACTATCCTGCTCGTTTTGTAAATTCTAATTGATTGAACCAAATACAAACAAAACAAAAAATGTTTTGCAGGTCCTCAATTTAGAATAACTTAAATTATATTCTTAACTTATATTAATTATTAGTTAATACATTTTCTAACACAATTTAAAAGATGTTTAAGGTAGATTTACTAACAGATTTTTTCAATCCAAACATATATAAAGCGAAAGCAAAATCACCTTTTCAGTAATATTAAAAATTCAAGGATGAAACATTTCTTTTCACTTGCGGCCAAATATCGTTCTCAGTTTCAGTGATATTAAAAGTTCGTATTTCAGAGTGAGTCAAGAGCCAGGGATAAGTAACGCCAATACAGTTTCCAAACTATTATGAAGTTTGTCTATCGAGACCAAGAAAACTAATACTTAATAAATAGATTAAGATTATTAATGTATATTAATAAATATACATTAACAATTCTTCAAATGGAGTTTACGCCGACAACCATTGCGATTATAGGAGACTTTTTTACAGCTTCACGCTTTTTCTCGCATAGCTGGTTAGTCAGAAAAAATCTGGTTCGAAATCGTTCCGTTCTTTACTTTCCACCCCAATTTCGAATATTGTGAACTCAACGCCACGCCTAATTTCAAAAATAATTTCTTCTTCTAGTGGAGATCGAACTCACCTTACACTGTCCCACTGCGCCATGACGGCGTCAAAAGGTAAATAGATATATATTTACAAAAAGCGACTATTTCATATTGTGTAAAACGTTCCCATTATAGAATTTAAACTATAATTTGTCCACGTGCGAAATGACCCAGATATCGTGTTCTCGTTTTATAATTCAAACAAAATATATAGTTCAATAGTGCATTCAAACATTTTGTGAGGAAATGAGCAATTACCTGCTAGCAGATTACATTTTCAGTTGTTAAGTTTATATTTTTAGCTGTATAATATTTCGTTATAATTGAATTTTTTTTTAAATTTGATCTTAGTTAAATAATTAAAAATAAAAATAAAATTAATACAATATTTTAACTATACAAAGACCAGTGTTGAGCTACGCCACTTGACACAAAAGTGTTGCGGAGTGTTTTAGAACTATGCGGGAAAAGCTGTCTTTTATATCTTACTTACATAAAAAATATGTTTTTATAACAATATTAAAACCATAAATATAGATATATCTACCTACTTATTATTTTTTATCTTTATATATCTCGTATTAGTTTGACGAAGAAAAGTTACTCTATCTATTTTTGTTTCTCTCACCGTAAATATTTTATGGAGTTATATATACACCTATCACTGTGCAATTATAGTTATAATCATATTATATGATTATGTAACATGCATTAAGAATTTTAGTAGACTCATTAGGTCCTTTAAAATGAAGCTTGAGGTTTATACCTTTACCTACACTTAATATTGATTCAATTATGCTTTTTTAACTTCTCGATTCAGGCGGAAAGTGGAGAACGAAGTGTCCTGACAACAGGCCACCTTCACCTTCATTACAAAAAAGTCTCTTAAACTAATGCGGGTGAAGTCGCGGGAAACGAGTACTTGACTTTTTAATGTAAGTAGTCACAAAATAGGGTGTGAGCGGTCCGAGTCAACGGGGATGTGGGTCATTCGTATATGTATCAAAGCCACCGCGCTGTTTTGGTGTCAATGATCTATATACGTACGAATGCGGGGACTTGAACCAATTTCGTGTACCTCTGACTTAGATTTGAAATAAAATCGCTATGTTTATTTATAGTATATTAGTTTTTTTTAATTATATGCTTATATTATGTAAAAAATCATTAAAAAAATGTTTAGTTTAGTAGAGTATAATTGTATACGCTTTATATTCACTAAAAGCTTTTAAAGCTTGTAAAGCTCTTTATTCACTACAACAAGTAATTAACCAAGTAAGCAGCTATAGCAAACTTCTTAGAAATGATTACTGAAAAATATACTTTGAGGAACTTAATGACACATTACCAAATATGTAAATTTAATACTTAGGTACATATACCATTATAGTTACAAACACATGAATTTAATCTATGTCAATATTAAATTTAGTACAAAACAAAAACCTTTCAAACTCTCTATTTAAATATCCACATCTAATTCACTCTCCTTTCCACAGTGACAATTTACATAATACTTATATTTGTAAAGCTAAGAAACAAATAATAAAAATATCTATATAAAATATAATTTATATTGGCTTCATACATTTCTTTTTCCTGTACACATTTTGTTTAAGCACTATTTACTCATTGATTAAAAGCTGCAACCTACTTTTCTCAAATCTATCCATAATAAAAATAAATTTTTAATAAACTTTTTGAAACACAATTGTTATAAGTAATTTAAAAGCATAAAATTATTTAATCTAGTTTGCCGCCATATTACTTAATAAGCTCCAGACTAAACTCATACAGGCTAAGTTAAAAATGTACTTTATAAATATTAAAAAAAAATAACATTAAATATAAATCTGTAAAATTGTGTATCTAAATATAAATAAATTATAAATATTACAGACAATTAAAAAACATATACCTTTGTCTCTCCTCGGCGGTGCAGGGATGGCAAAAATGCTCGCAACTAGCGCACACGCGCAAACTAAAGCTACGCGTGTAAACATGCGTGCAACTAATATGACGACTGGTGTGACACTGTTCTGTCAACTGTTGATATTGTACTGTGAAAATTTGCCGCCTCCAATCCATTTATTATTATTGTAATTCATCTCGTTATGTAAGACTTAGTACTTACAGGGGTTTATTGTCGTGCCTGTTTAGTTTTATAGCAATAAATGTGCAAGTTGATTGTAGGCCCGATTAGGAAACATTTTAGTTTCACTCTTAACTAAAAATGTAGAACGGAAAACAATTATATAAACTATTTTATTAAATTTCAAAAACACAATCAATGCATTTCGATATATTCATCATTAATTTATTTACTTATAGATGAACATTGAATTGGCATGAAAAAGTGTAAACGTATATATATTTCTTTATTTGACTGATTATATACAAATGAATTATACGCAAATTCGCATCACCCAAACTTTCATCTTTAGATTCTTACCGAACCCCTCAACAAAACGTTCCGTTCAAATGTAGAGATTCCCGCTAATAGACATCGAACCCGCTATCATATAAGTTCAGTCATACACTTTGTAATTCCACTACGCGTAAATCATCACTGATTTATTTTTAACTACAGTTTCACGCTTTTTCCTACCTAGCATGGTTATTAAAAAGATTTTAATGTCAAGACACTCCGCTCTACACCTTCTATCCAAATTGAGACACTTATTTCACCAGAGCGATGACATTAAAATAGTGGGACTCGGATTCGCGACTCTTGGAAACTGTCCAAACGCTCAGACCGCGAAGCCGTTCAAAGAACGTATGGCTTAACGGATATCGTTACGTACAATTTTTTATATGTTTTATAAAAATGTTAATCGGAGAAGATGTCTAATGTCTAGATTATCTTTCCTTCAGTTTCCTCCCGAATCGAAAAATTGCGTGGCGGAACTCAACACCACACTTTGTTATACCAGAGCGGAGAAAAACATGATTTAAATATGATTATTCCACCGAGTAGAGATCGAACCGAAATTTATAATTTTAATGGATGTAACTTGCATTTTTCTAAGATTAGTGTGCACTAACGCACAGACAAATAGAAAAGAAAATTAAAAATCATTGTTTTGTAAATGTCCCTAATAATATATTCTTTAATATACCATCAATGTACAGACAGCGATCCGTTATATTTTTTATTAGGTTAATATTAAATAAAGAAAACCATCTCATTTATATTATTATATTAGCAGTTACAAGTTATTAATTTAACAAAAGATTTTAATATTTTAAAACACTTAAGTTATCTTTGATTTTTATTAAACTTTTCTCCAAATAGTAGTTAGTTTCTGCTAATTTTATAGCGTTTGTACTTGCTTCTTGTCTTTTCAGTTTCGACATTAATATTTGATCTTGAAGAAATTCATTTTCGTTTTGTATAGCCTTCAATCTATTATAAATTCTGTACATTTTCTATTCCTATGAAATGGTAGTATATAAAATATGAAAAAAATTTAAACACATGGGAAATGCTTTCACGAATTAATAATATCAAAGTAGTTTAAAAAAGAAACTAAACGAAATACGCTCATAAGTATTTTCTCATCATCCTGGTCTAGAATCTGCTATGAAAATATTATATAGTCATTGGGTTCAGACACGTGTGTAGGTATATTATCAAGCCATAAAAAATTGGTCGAAATTGGTAAGTTTTTTTAGATTCACTCGCATTATCCCTAGCGCGGTAGTCAGAGCGAACCGAGCGCCAATCTCTGCATACTTTCAAACACCTTTGCATACACCCTCCGGGGGTCCTTATGCTTTTTGCGTGACCTTCCTTCAGTACCATCGATAGTATGTTCTAGAAGGTCAACCGAGGTCTCGCCCTAACTCACTTACCGCTCACCTATGTGTAGATCTAGATAGATAGATAAATGCAATGGAATCAAGCTAATCGAAGTGTGTTGAAATGCAGTAAGTACATTAGTATGGCTAGACTGCTTATATGCATAGCCAGCAAAACGTGGAAGATGCATTATCCTCTTTTTCGTTATTGGTTAAATTATTTGTATATACACAGTATAAGTTGATCTACCCGACGGATCAAAGGCAGCCCATAGTAAACGTTCTGCAATTCACTATTTAACCCTCTGTATATAGCTATTATATGTGGATCAACATATATTTGAGAATGTAATTTGTTTTTTTTTTTAGAGAAGCCGGTTCTCGAAGAAAATTATAACAGCCTAATTATTGGTCTACGCTCTCTTTTCTGCTATTACGAACCATCGATTTATGAATTGATTTCAGTAACATTGAAACAAAATGAGGTTGTTACTAAAATAAAGTTTAAAGTTTTGGGAGCTGAAGCAAAAATAATAGTTGTAATTTTTTTCTACAATAATCTTAAAAACTATTGGTATTCATGTAGAATAACCTGTGAATTTGTATAGAAATTAAGCTACTGTATGGCATGTTAAAAATGGCATGGCATGTACTTCAGTCAAGACGCAGCCAAAAAAATATAATCTATTTACTAGGACGAGAAATGACAGTGCACGCGATTGTTGTACAAGTTCATCTCCACTCAGAGGAATGACTATATTTAATTTGACTAATTATAATTTCTCTCATTTATTAACATGTCAAAGATGATGGTGAAATATGTAAGTAAACAGCTTATTCACCTTTTTAGCGCACAAGCTTCCTCTTCAGCCTTATGTATTAGTTTCTTCAATTGTAAATTCTTTGCACTTAACTCTATAGCTCTAGACATTTCCTGGTGCTGTTTGTTGACAGCGTCCAAAAGTTCTTCGCGTAATCTAAAATTATCTTTTAAAATTTTCTTTATATTAAATTTTAAGATTAAATCATTTTCATTAAATATAGGTTTGAATTGTGTCATAGTATAATTTTTATTATTATTTGCAGATTTTGATTTTGTTACTTTGACATCATCTTAACGTTATTTCATTGTGAAAGTTGAACATAATTTAGTTTTAACTACAACGTGTTAGATGGCACTAGTTTAGAAATTAAAGTATTTGAATAAATCTAAACGAAAATTGTACAAACTCCTTTTAGATTGCAATTTGACGTCCGATTGGTCGAACGAAATGCTAATCATGCAATCATTTAATTATAAAACCTATATTGGGTCAGCTGGTAGCGCAGCGTTCATTTACAGGTCCTATTGTACCATCTAATTGCAGTATACAAAGCTTTAAAATGTAAGAGCGATATTTTTAAATCTACTACGTACTTAATATTAAATCACACTAAAAACGTAATAGATTAAAAAAGACATTTAATCTTATTAATATTAGGTATATTTTCTTCCTATATTCTTTATTTCAACTTAAAACTCAGTTATTAATGTATAACAATTTGTTTCACGCATTATAAAACTTGGTTCTTGGTTCTGCATTATAAAACTTGGTTTTGCGACTATAACGATTCAGTACATTTATAATAAACAATTAAACTAGTCTAAAATATAATTAGACAAGATTCTTACAATTTATGATTACAAAAATCCTGAACTTAACTAAAAAGCCAAAGCAAAGCCAAAACATGTGTGTCATAAATCACACCTCAAACATAATTACAAAGAAAAATCAAAGATATTTAAAGTCATTTATTAATAATCTATTCCCTCATCATCTTCTCCTTTTGGCGGGCCAACTTTTTCTTGGACAGCTTCTTCTTAGCCGGCGCGTCGTCAGTGGGGGCGGCGCGCGCTACGGCGTCCTCCCTCTCGCTGAGGCACACCTCGATGTGGCAGGGGGATGACATGTACGGGTTGATACGACCGTGCGCACGATATGTACGCCTACGGAGACAGGGTGCACGGTTTACCTGGAAATTCAACGTAAATGTCAATAAGTATAATTTCCGATTATTTCAAAAGACAAGGCTGGGAAGACTGGTTGCATATCTAAACTATGACAGCACAATAAATAAATTTGGCCACAATGTAACCTGAAGGCCTGTATATATATATATACAATAGTAGCAATTAATTTGTTATTGAGGAAATATAATATATTAAATTAATACAAAACCAACACAGCTAAAAACCAGACCAACAATTCAAAACGTGAAGAGAGCAAATCTTTTCATACTATGGAAATAATAGACAACATATTAATTCAAATTATATGTATTATTCAGTAATTTATTTTCAAGAAATTATTATAATTGTAATTTATATTATTTAACAGATTGTTTTTTTCTCCTTTTCTCGCAGAGTGGAGAAATAGAATAAATTTTCCCTGAATTTCCCCGAGTGGGAATTGAACCCACAACCATAGCGTACTATCACACTATAAATATTGAAAATAAATTGAAGAGATCTATAAGTATATTAAAATGGTTGGAAACAATAACTGTACTGTGCTGAACATACAAACATAAACAGTTTCAATATTCAACCATAGAATAAGTTCAGAAAATATCTACAAACATACATACTATTACACCACTATATTCATATACTATATATATTTGTATTATATATATGGTTGTTTCAATAATAATATAAGTATATCTTTAAAGAAATAAAATATAACAAATAATAAATAATAAAATTCAATAATGTTTGTAAGTAACAAAATATAAGAACAATTTAAATAAAATTAGTCCTACATAAAGCTTGTCACTTTTACTATTTGCCCTCAGAAAACAGTGAATATAATATGTATATTCTGTCAAGCAAGAAAGGCAAAAAAAATTGATACAGATTGTATACTAATAATATTGTATACTAATAATATTGTATCCAAGCTCATTTATTGTTTGCTATGCTAAGTGTTTTTAGAAAACATTTTTTTTTACTGATACTCAAACTCGAAGTTGTGCAAGCACTCTAAAAGGCAGACTGTAACAGAAACTTGTAAAATGTCTGTAAAGCTTATGAGTGGTAACAAGTTTATAAGTATTTTTATACATATATCATATGTTGACAGCAAGTTTAATCCTATTATATTAAAAATTTAATGTTTTCTAAAAAAGGTTTTTCTAACCTAAGTGTGAATACCATTTTAAAAATTCTTAAAACATACTGAGTGTTTTTATAACAAGCCATATTCTACAATATCATACTATGCACTTGTAAGTTGGTAAATAAATCAGTTAATTATATGTTAAAAATTGTAAAATAAAGGTGCACATCAAACTCTGCCACACAATTTATTATGTCATTATCAATAAACAAGTGAAATTAAGAAACTAAATTACTATAATAAAAGTAAATACAAACAGAAGAACTGTCTGATTGTGTATAGTTTTCACTTTAAAATGTTAATACATTTTAAAGAAATAAATGGATATAACCTATACAAGTATAAAAAAACATCTGTTATATCAAATATATTGCATATTAATTTAAGAACCTGCTCAGATAACTCAAAGTACCTACACCTTATTAAAATTATGTTTTTAGATTATATTACTATAAATATAATTTTAAGTTAAAAAATAGTAAAAAGAAGTAACTAACCTGAATGTGATCAATAACAAGCCTGTCAACATCCAATCCTTTGTAGTCAGCGTTAGATTCGGCATTCCTTAACAATTGCAAAAGGAATTCAGCGGATTTTTTCGGCCAGCGACCTTGTGTGGTTCCAAACTGCTTGGCTTGAGCACATCGGCCAACACCTCCATTGAAGCGACGGAAAGGTATACATTCTATTTGATCTACTACGTTTTTAAGGTAACGTACGGCGCGACGCAGAGGCAATTTTTTAATAGCCATAGCAGTCTCGTATGTGTTCTGGAAAAACAAGTGTGTAGGTTACGCGTAAACATTCCATGTGGATAATAGTATACAAATTGTATATTACAAGTATATACCTTGAAATGAACGCGAAGGTTTGATCCGCGTGCCTTGCATGACTTCGCTGGATTATCCGGCTCTCGAGAATAACGACCCATGTTTGTTACTGAAACAGAGCGGCTTTATGTCACAATCGCATACTATACAGTTACCAACTGAGGTTAATATTTATATTGTAAGATAATATCACGAAAACACCGAAATAAGCGCGTAAGAACGATAAGCACATCGTATTTAAATGTACGGCGTTCATTTTTATTTATTATTACAGTATTTTATCAGATTAAAATGGATTTCGTATATAACAAACCAACCTCTCAAGAGAATATTTTAACAGGAAAAGACATAGACAAGCACACACCTCACATTTAATTGTACGTTGACAAATGACATAAGACGCAATGATGACAGCTGGCAAAATGGGTTTTTATACAATGATTTACCGTGTTCAATTTAATATTAATCTTTTATTTAAAATATTGTTAAATCCAAAAAATATATATAAATAAATCCATAATCCACGATCACAAATTTTAAGTTTCTAATAATTTGCTTTTTATTATTTTAAGGCATAAAAACTAGATTTTAGTTTGGTATTTCCAAAAGCTTATTGTGTACTTCTTCGGTATATTAAGGGGCGTAGAAAACGTTAGAAATAAGTCAGTAATACGTTGTATGAAGGTAAAATAAATATATATTCGAGGAATTATTTCCAAATTACATACTAATTAAAAAAAAATATATATTAACTGAGACTTGTAAGTACAAGTGTATAGTATGTAGAGACTGTATTGACTATACTAAAATGAAAGTGATTAATGATTGAACATCAATTGTATCGAAAATAAATAAATAATTAAATAAACCACTCATTGAAAGAGTTACCATTCTAGGAGGATTTTTAAATACAATTTATCTCAATCATATTTTTTTGAAACTTTTGAAGTATATTCTATTATATTGCAGTTTATATTATATGTACTTTCTTTTTTTGTTACACCAAGAAATGTCAGAATATAAAAATATATCTTGTAACCAGCTGGTCTAAAAATATAAAAAATTATATTGATATACTTATACTTACTGCAAAAACTCTAATCGATACTGAATGTAAAATTATTTTTTAGAATTAGGAACGGAACAGATTTAGAGGAAAAAGGTATTAAAAATAAATATGTTATTATATATTTTATAATTTTATTAGCTTCGTAGTAATAATTTAGCATTACAATTACGATAAACACTATATTTTATAAACTATACAATAGACTAGAAATTCTTGATATGTTTTAAAGTCTGAAATGATAATATTCATTTTTCAATTCTATATCACTTACTATACAATTTTTGACTAGTATAAACAAATTCAATTTCAAAACAAATTCAATTTCAAAACAAATTCATAGATTCTATATTATATTACGAATTTTGAAGACATAAAATAACTACGACAATTAGCATTAGTATAAGCATTAAGCAATTTAGACTTTTACGCAAAACATTAAATTTCTATGTACAATATTAAATTTTATTATATAAGTTTTTACATATATTCTTATTGCAGACTTCATAAATAATATATTATTACTGTTTTTATTACCTAAGAGTAAGCTTGTAATTTGAATATTAGTTAATAAAATGTGTTACGGAAGAAGGTGCCCATATATCACAAATTAAAATATAAAATATGTTATACAATTAAGCCGTATAATCTTTTAAATATAAATTATAATTAAAAGATATACAGGTATTTAAAAAAAAATAAGATAATGAATTAAATTCATTTCGATTGCTTTAATACTTTAATCTAATCTAAAACATAACTTAATTTAATATCTACAAATATTTCTACAAGACTTTACACATTACACATGAGTAGATTAGTTTATTTTATATTAAATTACAATGCGGTTTTCATGGTAACTCCAAGAATTTCGTCCCATTAAAAATAATTTCAATTGAATATAGCAAAATAATTACCTCACATATTTTGAAATAATAACAATTAATAACAATAATTATTTAATTAAATTATAAATAAAGATATTTATTGGAAACAGTATAAATCATAAAAATTTTCCAGCATAGCAATACTACCAATCAATACAGCGGCATCTATCGTCAACCATATTTATTAATTGGTGCTCCTTAGATTAAGTTACTGCGGCGCTGGTGCAGGTGGCGGTACCAACGGGAGAGGTACGACGCATGCAGCACAGCTGTCTCGTTCTGAAAAACAATAAAATATTTTTAACACTAAAATAATTATTTAAAATCTTTTAAACATCCTTTTATTAGGTAACTTGTGTATTTTTATATAATTATCCACTAGCAACCCGCTGACGGCATATAGCTGTTACTTATTTTCAGAGACCTTATCGTAAGTTCAAAATTATCCTGGAAGGAAAAAGGAGTGAAAAAAGTATCCTATTCAAGGTCTTCACCTTAAATTGTATATAGTACACTCAAGATACTATACACAATTTTATCACTATCGGCTCAGCCATTTGGCCGTAATGACGTTACAGACAGATAGACAGTTACTTTGGCACTTATAATATAAAGTGTTAAGTATATTAAGTATAGATCAATCTATATATTATTTTACCAGAGCATTATTGTCGTAGGTCGAATGGAAATAATACTGGCTCCATAACGACATCAACGGAGTTTCTTTTGATTATTAAAAAAAAATTACTATTTAGATATATTTCGATGTATATCAACGCATAAAAATATAATACACATACTGTTATTATTTATATACATAAGTGCCAATTATCATATGCGAGGCTTACTTATCGTAATTTCCTTGAACTTATGTCACAGGTTTTTTTTAATATACAAATGAAACACATAAAGCAAGTTATAAACGCAGCGCTAGAATAATATCTTTGGTTTTCGCGACTTTAACGCATTTTAAAATGAAACTATTGCAAACCGGCTTAATCGCGTATATTATAAGTATTCGAAAATAAATTTAAAGTAAATTCTACGTTTCGAACACTTTCCCAGGGCAGTAAGTTAGACAACTAAGATATCGTTGGCGGTAGTTTTATATAATAAATTATATCAAATGACAGACAGTACCACCTCGGACCTCTAATTGTGACCACGTACTACTGTAAAGTAAAGTGTTCGAAACGTTGAGCTTCTAAAATATATTTTCAAATACCGGTAATATACGCGATTAATCCGGTTAAAAATAGTTTCATTTCAAAAATATACAAAATAATTTAAATATGAATATTCCTCCGAGTGGGAATGAAATCCAGAAACATAGCACTGTCACACTGCACCACATGGGCCTCTATAAGATAAAAATAATATACAAATTTTAATTTTATACACCTACCTATATGGTACATGTGCGACTATCGCTTAATAATAAACGTGCGGTTATATTATCGCCCAGTGCGTTCAAACTTTACACGCATACTTAAGCATTTTGCAGTCAATATTAATAAAGTTTTTTCGGATATACATCAGGATAGAGAGTGTTATAGTTAATTTAAAATAAAAAAATATAACAAGTAATGGTTTTATTATTATCGCTACAAAATTAAGATTAAAAACAATGTGGCGCGACATTTTGATTTTTACAAGTGTCTTACTAGGTACGTAGATAATAGTGTTAAATTTTTCGTAGAAATTAAAATTAGAATTATTAAATTAATTATAATTTTAAAAACATAATACAATGTAAATAAGCAGTTAGCTTAGATTATTTTGTAAGTGTTGAAATTCATTTTATTTCTAATATTATCACATACTTTATACGTTTTAAAAGTACTTGATTCTTTACTGGTATTATTTTCCTATTAAACCTGTATAATATTATACCGATATAAGGAAAACTCTAATGACACCAGATACCGTTCGATACTGTTCGTTGTACCACTTTTAGCCCGAAATTGAGACAATGTGTTGAGAGACGGAACTCTACCCCGCACTTAGTTTTATAATAACATGAAATTAAAATAAAATCATGCCCCCTGAGTGGGAAATAGCCTACACCCATCTACTTTACATTCGACAGCGTCAAATAAACACACGTGAAGTAATTCAAATATTTTTTTGTATATTAGCATGTTGTTTAGTAAAATTTTAAGTATTAAATTAGTTTTTATTTGCACATTATATATATATTCATGAACCAGTATCCAGCACAAGGCAAGACGAAGGGATCGGACAAGATGAACCGGTAAGTTAAGATTTTTAGACATTTAAATAAATTACATATAATATTTTTTTGAACAGATTTCTTTATCAGCCCACGTACGTCGTTGGACGTCATTATAATATATATTTTTTCGCACAAATTGTTTACTCATATGTTTGGGTAGACGGATGATGTCCTAGTGATGAAATATTCGTTGTTCCACTTCCTGAGCCAGATCGAGGTAATGAAAATAATTTAAATATAAACATATATTTAGAAAACGTATAAAAATTTGAACGCAGTGAGGATTTGAACCCGCACCTCCTTGAAAACCTCAACCGCTGCGTTCAAGTTATTATACGTTTTCTAAAAATATGTTATTCAGTTTCCTATGTGTGTGAATAACGCTTTAAAAAAAGAAAATGTTAAAATTTTAAATATAATGTTTTGCCCGACGGGAATCCGAATGTACAACCATCACTGTACCATGGAAAAACGGCTCATTAGGCAAATAATAAAATGTTTTAATTATATTACTTTTAGATTAACATTACCATAACAGAGCCTTCCAACTCTTCAGACTATTCTGAGGAGAAAGAACCTGTCGTAAAATTAAAGCTAAGAGCTAGTGAAGCAAGTAAGTCTATTTATACTTCCACATTTAATGTTTTTTAGTGTAATGGATGACAGTTCAAGACTATTGTTTTATAACAAGTATTTGAGATACATAACTTTTATTGAGGCCATCGTGGCGCATTGAGACGGCATCTTACTTAAAACGCGATTGGTTATGTGTACGATTGCCACACGGAGGAATGATTATATTTAAATTATTTTTATATAATCAATTATTATCTACGTATACAGTTGAGTTCAATAAAACAAGAATGGATATGAATACATTCAATAGTTCCAGACACTAGCGTGCACAAACAGAGAAACCGACAAACAGACTGACAATTTTTATTACATCATATAGGGTATATTATATAACCATTATTTTTTCCTTTCACAAAATTATTTTTTTCTCTTGATTAATAATTATGCTATTTAATGTGTAGCTTTTTCACAGTAAATATACAATCGTTTTTTTTACGTACACGCCTTTGCCCGCATAGCTACCCAGTCAGAGAGATCCTAGTGTAAAGACACTTCATTCGAAAATAATTTAAATATAATCATTCCCCCGAGTCAGACTCGAACCCACAGGCAATCGCTTTTACAGTAAGGCCAGCCCCACTGCGGTACGATTGCGTAAAATATATTATAATAATCCGTTTATTTGCAGAATGCTCTGAATATGATTTGCAAATACAACAAAGACAATTAGACGAACTAACACGACGACAAGAAGAACCAGCGAGTGAAGCACGTAAGTGTAATTAATAGCATTTTCATTGACAGTCCTCAATATAAGTTGCTGTAGCTATGCCTGCGGCTTCATCCGCGTGGAATTCTAAAATAAAAGTAACTTTCTTCAATTATCAGACAATGAAAGCCCCCGTCAAAATAGGTCCAGCCGATCCCAAGATTAGCCAAACAAATAGACTGATAGAAACACAAAAATAAATGTACCGTGTATTGTTCATATATATTTAATGAAAAACGGTTAATTTAATACTACCGTGTATTGTTCATATATATTTAATGAAAAACGGTTAATTTAATACTACTATATGACAGATAAGAGAGATATATATGTAAATATATTGTATAGTATTATAGTATAGATGAGTTTAATATGTGTGCTATAAATATACAAGGTGGGCCAAAAGAAGTCATCCTGTGATGGCTTGAGCGTAAGTTACACGCGTTTGTCGGTCGACTTGCAGCAGCTGATGCACGGACGGAATAGGAAGTTTCAAACATGGTTTTAAAAGTTATTGACACACTAATTAGATATTTGCATGCCAAGAGGACATTTGATAAATGCAGATTTCCTCGATTGGAACGAAACCGATCCGATTTCGACATTGAAACGTTTGCCATACATTTGGTAGTATATAGAGTAGCATATTTTTGATTTCAAAACTTATTTAGAACACTTTTTGGGTGAAAAAAAAAACATGAAACTCGTGTCATCGTCACCGAACGCGTAATGCCGTATATAATTATACGTGAATAGTCGTATGTCGCAGCATATACTACTGTCAGTAGATTTAAAAACAGATTGATGTTGATCGTTTTAATTTAAACAAATGAAATTCTAAAATTGAATATTAAAATTCAAAGTTATAAATTTTCTCATCTATCGACAGTTCCTGCCTATTTTTCTTTATTATAAGACAATTATTATTGTACCGTACAATCGAGTAGTAACAAAAAGTAAGACCACTTTCCGTAATTAATAAATTAATTTTAAATAAGTTTTTCTTCGGCTTTCCGCCTGTAGCTAACGTAACTCACTTAAGAATGATTAGAAAAATATCGAACTTAGTAGGATCCGAACCCGCGCCTCTTGGAAACCGTCCAAGCGCTATGGCCAACTAAGGCATATAATCCTATTGAATAACCTTAAAATAAGGTCTTATATGCGTTTTAAATAAAACGATTTAACTACTTTTACCCGCACAGCGGAGTAACCAGAGAGAACCTAGTGTCAAGACACTCCGTTCTTCGCTTCCCGCCCGAAATCGAGACATTCACTGTTGAGTGGCGGAATTTAAATCAACCGAATTAATCGTGAATATTTGGGTATTTGAAAAAAGATAACCCGTCACAGTATTCTGGGGTCAGTCCACCTAAAATGAGTAAAACTCGTCAAAACAAAAGTACTTCTTATACGCTTGTTGCTAGTTATTTTTATTGTCAACATCACAATCAATTCATAAACCTCTTGTTTTGATTACAATTATTTTATATGAAATATATGACGGATATATGCATAAAACTATGAAATTCCGAAAATGAACCTCATGGTAAATTGGACCGAAAATATCAACTTCGTCTATACAGATCTATTACAAAATGTTTCTTTTTTATTGATTACAGTTGAATCGTTCAAGCCAGACAAAGTATTCAATAGGAAAAATGTTGTAGGTGGCAGACCAACTTTACCCAAGGAATTCCCACACATGGTACGTTTAAATTTGCTTTTCCACCCATTCTTTTGATTTCCATACTATGAATGTTACATTACTTAATTATATGCTGGTAAGAACGACATGCAGAATTTGTTGCATTATAAATGGTCTGATAAAACAATCGAAAACATGTTACTAACGTGATGATGAACGAAAATAGAAAATATATTTAAGAGCTTATAAAGTCTTATTTCGTATAGTATTATAACATTACAAAAGAGCTATAAGGTTAACAAAATCTTACTGTAAACACGATTGGGTGTGAGGTTCGACTCCTATTCGACTCCCATCCCCATATTTATTTTATTCAACCCACAATATCTCGAGTTCGGGCGGAAAGTGGAAAACAGAGAGGTACAGAGTGTGAAGAAAAAAAGTGTCTAAGACTATTAAATTCCAAAACGAACTAGCTGAATTACAAGCATAATAGATTTTTTCAGTGTAATGATTCTTTTGTATCTATTTCTTGGATTTATAAGACCTATTAAAAACTGGGGCTATTACATAGTCTCATAATAAGACTATTATTTTCCATAACATCTGTATTTTGCGAAATGAGAGAAATTTAATTTTTCTATGTACATAATATATTCGAGAAATGAACTTACAGCCGTAGCGTTCAAATAAACTTGTGAAAGTTTTATAAATATTATTATCGCTTAAGGGAGCTGTTGGATGGAGATCAGCGGATAATACATGGATATTCAAATGCGGTTGCTCTCTAATATCCTCAAAATTCACATTGACGGCCGCTCACTGCACTAAATTGTGGAACGATGGTACAATACTAAATGTCATACCCGAAATAGTCCGACTTGGTGACACAAGCATTAAAAATATAGTAAGCTTGTAATTTACATTACATTATTTTTTTTATTTACACCTTCCATTTTAAAAAAAACCCCCTTTTACACCCAAAAACTCCTTTGTTTTAATATTTTCAAAATTTTATTCACATACTTTTAAATGAGATAGCAACAAAGAGAAGTTGAAATAGGCATATAAAAATTTCGTCGTATCTCGATTAGAACGTAGCTTAGTTAGTTAGAGCGCTTGGGTAGTTACCACAAGGCGTGGGTTCGAATCTGGATACAATTAAATATTCAGGCACTTAGTTACTTATTGCTCTAATTTCCATAAGCTTATTTTTTATATAGTTGGAGTGGTGTGGTCGAACCAAGTAAAATAATTAAATTATAATCATTACCCTGAGTGGGAATTGAGCTCACAACCGCTATTAGAGTCAGATTTCCCTATTAGATATTTTTTTTTATTTGTGTTTATTCTAGTCTGTCAATGTAATTTATAACTTACCTATATGTATTTAAGCACAATGGAAATATTCCCATATCTCAAGATGCCCAAATAGTCAATATAACTGTGCACCCGAGCTATATACCGCGCATAAAATATTATGATATAGCATTGATTGAAATCGAAGAAATAAAGAAATTCACTGATAATTTACAACCAGCTTGCCTTTGGACGAACTTTGATACATCTTCGTTTGGTAAACCCGTTACTGTAACTGGATGGGGGGTCATAGATCGAGGTAATGTACCAGCTAACGATATTTTTCTAAATATGAATATAAATAAATTATTCTCATTTCTCCGCTCTGGTCAGATAAAGCGTGTTGTTGACTTCCACCACTCAATACGTAATGTCTTTCTATCTCTCACGTCAATTTCGGGTGGAAAGTGGAGAACGGAGTGTCTTGACACTAGGATCGGTTCTCTCTAACTACCCTGCTGCTACCCTGCAGGAAATAGCGAAAAGCTGCTGTATTAGTTCTACCTGTATCTATCTTAAGTACCTGAGCGGAGAAATGATAATATTTTAAATATAATCTTTCTCCCGAGTAGGAATCGAACTCACAACCAATCGAGTTCACAGTCAAACGCTGTCCCACTATGCCAATAAAAGTATTTTAATATATTATTTAAAAATTATAGGTACTAGAGAGACATCTCCTATACTGCAGGCAGGTATCGTAGATATAATAGCATCTGATATGTGTGACGATCGTTTAAGTGGCGCATGCAGCTGGATGTGGTGTGGATTCCAAGAACACCAGCTCTGTGCGGGAAAGTTGGCTGGTGGGGTCGATGCGTGCCAGGTTAATATTTATTTTCATGACATTTTGCTATCATCATATGCGATTCATTTTAAATGTAATGAACATGTAGCGCCGCGTTGCGGGCGATATAATGGGCGAAAAGTGGTGAATGGTTTGCCTTAGCGCTAGGTTCTCTGTGAACCTATATGCGGGAGTATTAATATGTGTAGCTATGTAAATAATCATTTTATCAAGAATTTTTCTATGATAGTTTTATTTCAACACTTAGGACACAAAGGGTCTGTACCTTTTGTTGATAAAATCTGAATTATAAATTATTGTTCCTGTTACTCAACTAGCCTAAAACCTAAGACTTAACTATATGTAGATAAGTAGTTCCTACAAGGGTGAAAATATTTCATTTTCATTTTGTTATCAAAAATCCGATTTATATGAGACTATCATTATTGAACAGACAAATCATTAAAATGTAATCATACAAACAAAACATTTGCCTTACATTTGACCTGTAGAGGGGTAGACTCGCTACGGTATCAGCGTACCTTATTTTATGCTTAAGTCTTACATTTAAATCATGGCATTTTAAATCATGTAATATCATAATAACTTTGAAAGCATTGAGGCCGTAGTGGCTTCGATTGGTCGTGAGTTCAATTCCCACTCGGGGTATTACATTTAAAATATTTTCATTTCTCCGCTCTGGTACATGAGATAAAAACGGCGTTGAGTTTCGCCTGTTAACACGCTATTTCGGGCGGAAAGTGGATAACAGAGTGTATTGACACTAATTTCTCTACCTATGAGGCAAAAAGCGTTGAAAATAAAATTAATAGATAACAATGGTTTATCAATTCATTCTTTACTGTCGATTCATCTAAATTAGAACTCATAACCTAATAGTAAAATATAATCTGAGCCATAATGGTGTACGTCTTAGTCATAACAAGATGGTGTTCTAAGATGACCAGCTCCACGCTGTTCCCTATTCCCTGTTATGTGGGAAAAAGCTGCAAAAATATAATTAAAACAAAATAAATTATACCAATTATTTTTTTTACATTTAAGGGGGATTCAGGAGGACCGTTGCAAGTCAAGCTTTCAAACAAAAACGGCTCACAAGGTCCAATGCATTATATAATTGGTGTGACTTCGTTCGGCGTCGGCTGTGCCTTACGAGGGTTGCCAGGAGTTTATACTAGAGTATCCAGCTTCGTAGATTGGATCGAGTGCATTGTTTGGCCAGATTATGTAATATAGATTATTCATTATTTATAAAAATATTTTGAAATTATTATCAAAATAAAGTAAATATGTATTTTTAAATTAAGAAATATGGTCTTTTTTTAGACGCAGAAGTGCCTTTTGTGTCGATGGTAGGTTCCAGTGAAACAGACCCTACATACTCTCTTTTTTGTTTGATATACGATAACGATTTAAAACTAATTATTTCCTATAGGAAGAAACAAAATATAATAATCATGAAATTAATACGTTAAGATAGATTTTGTACATCTTTTTATGAAAATTGTGCGCACGAAAGTGTATGAAAATTAGCCGAGATAAAGTTTGTATGGTGTTTAACTGCAGAAAGCTATTATAATATTTAAGAAAGAAAACGTTTAAAAATATTAAATAGTTTTTGCACACTGCCATGTATTTGACGTACACTTTGTATAAACTGACATAAACGCTGCTAAGCAACGCCTTGTTTACGCGTCAACGCCATACCTAGTATCAATAATTTGAATGTGTGGGCACAGTAATAGCAATGACAGTGAATAAGTAGATGTGATGATGGGTTCGCACCCCACTTTGTGAAATGATTGTATTCAAATTATCGCAATTTCCCCACTGTGGTAGGATTTGACACTGAGTTCCGCCACACAATACACCACTTTTAAATTTTATGCTAAAGTAACATAACTATAAATTATTAGGCATTATAGCATCAGTATCCGTAATTAATAGTTAGATTTATGCATTTCGTACAGACACATTTTAAATGTACCTGCTCATAGATACCTGTGACCACGGATTACTGTATAGCGTCGACTTTTGAAAATATACGCGATTGATCCGTTTAAAACGTTAAGTTTCAATTACCAAGACTTTTTTAACCATAAACAGAGTGACAAAATGAAATAAATTTTACAATAAAGTGTCAAAACTGAATAAAGTGTCAAAACTGAATAAAGTGTCAAAACTGAATAAAGTGTCAAAACTGAATAAAGTGTCAAAACTGAATAAAGTGTCAAAACTGAATAAAGTGTCACTCCGTTCTCCAAATTTCGCCCAAAATCCAGATATTGCGTATTAAGTGGTGGAACACAACGTCACGCTTGGAAGAAATGAATATTATTAAACTATGATTATGCCACCGAGTGGGTACCGAACTCACATCCGCGTACACCGTCAGACACTTTCCCACTGCGCCAAGATGGCCTCTAATACTTTTTCTTAAACGAGTCTTCTAAACTACTATTTGACCAAAAAAATTACCTTAACTTCTAAGGTCCATATTCATACTATTATTATACCTACCTATCTGTGACGGCATCACGGCTAAGCCGCTGAACCGATTCTGACAAAATTTTATATAGAGATACTAAAGGGTATTAGGATGAACATTTTTTCACACCTTTTTTGGACTGTTTTATTCCATTTTTTTTAGCTTAAATTTTATTGTTTTACGAAAAGGCCGCTGAAAGACCGCTATAGTGACGCGGACGAAGCCGCGAAGCTGATCGCCAGTATAACATATTTATTCAAATATCTTTTGTGCAATCTATACAATCGTAGCTAAAGCATTTACTGAATTGAATGCGAATAATGTAGACAGCATAATTAAAGGCCTGTGTCGACTTATCGACCGTCGGAAAGCGCCTAAGCCTTATTTAATTGAGTCAAAAGCAACTGGCAATTAGTCTCACCAGTAAACATCATTATGTTCCTAATAGAATAAAGAGTGTGTGTGTGTGTGGGTTGGAATACCATTTGGGGAACGATTCAGGTATATTTCTTATATACATAATTATTAAAACAAATATAGTCTATGATACTCTGTGAAGATGTAGCTTCTAAAGATGAAGGAATTTTTGAAATCTTTTAAATGAAAGTAGTTTTTGAGGAATATCGCTTTATAATATTAGTTATGATAGTATAGACAATATTCGTTTCTTTTACTTAATTAAAAGTTTATAAATTGATTAACTTAGAGATTGAGCATTGACATTTATGACTCGTTTAATACATCAACAATTTTGAATGTAAAAGAATCCAAATTTAAGTTCAAATCTCGAAGGTGTAATATTTATTTTCAGTAAAGGTAATGTAAAACACGCCATTATTTCATACTAATATTTTTATTTTAGACCATTGCACCGCAGCGCAGTGGAACAGCGTTCGTCTATGAAAGTAATGGTTGTGGGTTCGATCCCTCCTCGAGAGAAAGATCATATTTTCGTTTCTTTGGTAAAATAAAGCGCGGCGTCGAAGTACGCCACCCAACACGCAATATTAATTTCGGGTGCAAAGTGGAGAATGTCTTGACACTAGGTCCTCTCTTATTTAGAAAGATCCTGTTTGAAGAATCATGAAGCTGTAATGTTCTAACTTATTACCTAATTTGATACGTTACCACGATCATGCACAAAATGTAACGGTGGACGCAAATCAGGCAGCCTCCAGGGTTCCCGATCATCGTCTCTCTCAATCTTTGGCACCAGACCACTCCAGCAATCTTCCGGACGAGGAGTTGGGGCTGAACGGCATGGCCAGGAGCATCTCTGTAATATTTTGCGGATGAACAGATTTAGGATTATGATAAAATAAAATTGCAGAGCTTCGTATATGCAGGTTATATACGTGTTATCTCATCTAAGTAAAAAATGTAGATAGTATTAAAAATAGTTATACCTATCTGCTTATGTACGTTTTGTTTCGATAAATATATATTTTTCGTAACATGATCTGAAAATAATGCGGACTGCGGAATATGAAAGTATGACCTAATTTAATTTTCAATGGAAAACTGCTAAAAGCAAATATCATTCACAATAATGACTTAAATATATATTAAAATAAAAAATACCGCACACTACCACATGTTCGACATATACTTTTTTTTTGTTATTTTTATTGTATGTGGCCTGATTTTGCGATAAAGTCGAAAAATAATCTGCCAGTGTCACGTATTGTGGAGAAAACACGAAAGAGATGAAGCAGTAAATTTTGTACGACTATATGAATTGCTGAAATATAAACGAAAGATATATTGGTCTGGTTCAAACAAAAAACAAATAAAAATCTATATTAGTAATATACGTGTGTCCCAAAAACACTTTAGTTATGCGTTGTATTAAGTGACAAAAACAGTATACGAGTTTGTTGCTAAAGCAATGCGTATCTCTCAGTTCTATCAGAAAAAGAAGAACAGAATGTCTTAAGACATTGTCTATGTGTAGGCATCAGTGCCGAAGTATCCATATTCTCACCGGCTTACCTCCTTTGTAAAACATAATAAATAAATGAATTATCTATATATAATAAAAATATACCTGATCGCTGTTTGTATATAGAAGATAGATAGCATAGATATATGAAAAAACATTTATCAATATAATAGAACCCAAAACAATATTCTTTTATGTTTGTTTGTGCAAGCTAATCTCAGAGAAGGCTTAACCGGTTTAAATGCATTGCATTGCATGCATGCGATTGATTTTACTAATAACATTTAGTGTTTATTTCATTTTAATCGATTCAGAAACAAAAAAGTTGCAGCCATTTATATTATATATTTAAGCAAAGTTAGTGATTTAAATGAGAACGCGGGCGGGCGATAATACGGAATAGTTTTCTTATAGTTTAGTATTCTTATAGTTTACGCAGGCGAAACCGCGAGCGGGTCGCTTGTTAATAAATAAAATTATTTAATAATGTAACAAAAATCTATTTTAATTGATACAAGACAATTTTACGTAAAATGGATTTTAATAATTCTATCACTAGATTTCACTAAATCAATTACAATTTGTTTATTATGCAAATAAACTTGACGGAACGGAATATTTATGGTATAGTCCAAGTATCCTAGATTTTAAATATCCCTTTTCTTTAGCTTATGACTACAAAAAATTCATACGTCGTTATTGTTCGGCATCATCTGCTACATATTCGATCAAAGACTGAGTATTATTTTTTTTTTTTCAATGGACAAGAAAAATGTATATTACTATTAATTATGAACACATTTATTTTTCCATATAACTTTAACATGAGTAGCATTATCGAGGTAAAGGGTTGTATATACGTTCGATTACAGTCACGACAAACGCCATATCAGATGCAGCACGAAGCGGTGATTAATGTAATAACCGAATATTTTCTATCACTTAACTAATAATCGTACAAAATCAATATCGCAAAATTGTTTATTCTACTTAAAATATATTAAACACTAAAGTAATGTTTTATTTAAAAAAAGATAAGCAAACGTCTTATATGGAATTTTACGGATATATCGCATATAAAATATAGGCGCGAAAGTGTTGATTCCTCCACTTAACAGATAATGTTACAAAATGTGGAGCGACAAATGGAGTAAATATACGTCTATCTCATATATATAATAATATATATATCTCAATATAATATCTGTAAAAGATTTATTAAAGGACAATTGACATCAAAGTTATATATTATATTGAATATAAAAACTGATCTTACTTGAAGTTGGATAAATTTAAAAACTAGTAATCATACATTTATAAAAGCACTTGTGCAGTGACTGATAGTGATGTAACATACAAAGCTCGCAGTAATTATTGTTGTTTAATTTCAAAAGCGATCGAGTTTTTACGTAGAGTTAGTTAAAACATAGAATGGCGTTTTTTAAAGCCGGCCAATAATACAACCACGGCTCTGTTATACAAATTGTCATTCAAGATTCTTAAAATTTTAATTATTTATTATAATTAAGTATAAATTTTGCATTCAATTAAAATTTTTTTTTTTTTTTTTTTTTTTTTTTTTTTTTTTTTTTTTTTTTTTTTTTTTTTTTTTTTTTTTTTTTTTTTTTTTTTTTTTTTTTTTTTTTTTTTTTTTTTTTTTTTTTTTTTTTTTTTTTTTTTTTTTTTTTTTTTTTTTTTTTTTTTTTTTTTTTTTTTTTTTTTTTTTTTTTTTTTTTTTTTTTTTTTTTTTTTTTTTTTTTTTTTTTTTTTTTTTTTTTTTTTTTTTTTTTTTTTTTTTTTTTTTTTTTTTTTTTTTTTTTTTTTTTTTTTTTTTTTTTTTTTTTTTTTTTTTTTTTTTTTTTTTTTTTTTTTTTTTTTTTTTTTTTTTTTTTTTTTTTTTTTTTTTTTTTTTTTTTTTTTTTTTTTTTTTTTTTTTTTTTTTTTTAGTTCTCAAGGCAAAAAATAAAATATTTTTCCATCCAGTTCTATCCTTTAAATGATCTATCTCATGAAGTATTCAATACCGCTTCCATACAATTATTTGGGCGGCGTTCGCGTTTATTCAATAAATAAATCCAGAGCTATTAACTCACATAATTAGTGTGTGCCACACGCCATTTTTATTTAACGATGATAAGAGCTGTGTTATTTTTAAAATAGAAAAACATTAGAACTAGTTTGTAACACAGAAACTAGCATTACATATTAATATTAAAGTATATACGAGTATATATAAGATAATTATTTGAATTCATGCTTTTTTTCCGTTATTAAGTGAACCTAGTGTCCGGACACTCCGTTCTACATTTTCGTTGAAAGTTACGCTTGTTGAGCGGCGGCTCTCAGTGCCGCGCTTTGTCTTGTCAGAGCTGAGAAATGAAAAAATGTTAAATATAATCATTGCGACTCCGAGTGTGAGTCAAACCTACAACCAATCTTATTTCTAGTCAAGTAAAATATCCTAATTGGGTCTGTTGAATTTAAAAATAAATAAAAAATATGGCTAAAAAGTCATATAATTCATTTTCTTTACATAAATTCGTACATATGATTTAGTGAATAGCAAAATTAATGTTCCGCACACTACGGTGGGGCCCTATCAATAAAACGAGTCGGAAATGTCATCAAAATGTAGGTAAATAAAAAAGCTAAAGGTCAAACATCGACATTTGTGAATGAATTGTACGTATATCTGTAAAAGTTAACCAAATGATGAATGATAAATAGGGTGAGTTATAATGGCATTTAATACCCTAGTTTGAAGTTTTCACGTTTTTTTCCGCTTAGTACACATAGACAGAGAAAATCTAGTGTGAAATCACTCCGGCTTTCGCCCGAAATCCATACATTGAGTATTGAGTGCAGAACCTCCACGCCCCGTTTTAGGTTTTTAGGGTAGTATCTTAATATGATTTTTTAACCAGATTAATCGCGTATATTATTGGTATTCGAAAATATATTTTAGAAACAAGACGCTTCGAACACTTTATAGTAAGTAGTCCGTAGTCACGGGTATGACTGAGGTGGCATTGGTGGCATTATATAAAACTACCGCCAACGATTTCTTAGTTGCCTCGCGTAATGCCCTGGATTGTTACAGAATCTTGAGAATCTTGCTCTCTGGTGTAGTAAGATTGAAACTTAATTTTTTTTAGGATTGGGTCTCAGGTGGTAGAAAGTTTCCAACAGTCTTCTATATTGAAATTAGGGTGCTTTTGTATGTCAATAGCCTCGCGGATCATCCTTAGGATATATGTGTTTTCTCTAGCTAGAATATGAGGTTTATCAAACCCTGATGTAGCGGTTACACTATACAGAGTACCATACTAAACCACAACACCTGAATGTTATGCAGAGATAAAAAAAATTGTCATAATAATCAAAAATTTATAGAAAACCCATAACAAATGTTTCATTTGACAGATAATATCTACTAATGGTATACGTAATTTCATTGTAGAAATACGACAATGGATTACTATTCCCACTTCCTTTTTTGTTTTATTTATACCTTGTTTTGTTTCAAGTCATTTATTGTTTACTTAAGTTACTGTTATGAGCGTTACTTAATTTAATAAGATTTTTTTTTTTTAAATAATTTTTATTATTTCGTTTCAAAACAATGCCTTGATACCATCGTGGCGAAGTGGGACAGACGTCTAAATGAGGCGCGATTGGTAATGGTTTAGATTCGGAGGAATGATCATAATTTCATTATTTTCATCAATGTTTGGAAGTTGGGCGGATAGTGGTGCAAGAATCCTGACACTAGAATCTCTCTGCCCACTGCAATGCTAAAAATTACGTGAAACTGAAACCATTCTTCGTATTAAGATTCGATATTCAGATTTGAAGGTCTTTTTTTCAGCTTTTCCCGCACAGCCCGCTAGTCAGAGTTAACCTAGTGTCAAAATACTTCGATTTTCCTATTTCCACTCCAATCCGAAATATGTGCGTGTTGACTGGCGAAAATCAACGTCGCGCTTTTCCTTTGGTATCAGATGGTAAATAGGAAATGAAAACATTTTAATAGAAGCATTTCCCCTAGCGGGAATCAAACTCACTGACCACGAAGACCTTGCTATGGTTTTGGATTCATATATATAAAAATATTTTCAAATGGAGACTTAACTAACATGAAATTAAGTTTTCTCTGTCTTCTCCGCATCGGTTCTACATTTTACGTGCAAAATTGAACATTACGTATTGAGTAGCGGAACTCAACGTCACACTTTGTATTAGGTATCAGGGCAAAGCAACGATGATAATTTAAATATTACATCTCCTCCGGATAGGAATTGAACCCACAACATTCCATTCAGATTCTGTAGCACTGCGCCACGATGCCTCATCGGCCTTAAAGATCTTAAAAAGATGTACTCGTAAGGTCAACTAGTTTCCTTTTCTCCTTAATTTGCAAATAACTACGAGATTTATATCTCTGGATTTTTATTTAACCGAGCTAATAGACTGAGTTGTCTCAACTAAAACATTCTATATCTAGTCTATACATATATCTTTTTGTAAGGATGAAAACTATCAAATATTATGAAATTTTAAACTGGCAAAATTGAACTAAACTCAAATATACTTACAAATGTACATACTTTGCTTATATAAGTCAATAAATGAATCAGAAGATCATTATTGAATGCTTACGTATTAAATAAAGGCGCTAGAGTAGAAACGGGCATAATTAACGCGCCCCGAGAGCCCCTCGACGGTAATCCCTTCAAAGGAAGGGTTCATTTAATTATTTAATCGCTGGTAATCACTTGTTCAGTGTCGATAATGTTTATTTTCATATACAAAGTGTTTGTTTTAGAGGCCCTCATGGCGCAGTGGTACAGCGTCTGAACGTAATCGCGATTGGTTGTAGGTACATTTTCCATTCGGGGGAATGATTATAGTTCAATTATTTTATTTTTTCTGCTCTGGTGAAACAGAGAACTAAGTCAATGTCTGGAATTGAACAAGAAATCGAAAATATATTAATACAATTAGATTATTTTTAATGGAAATTTAACTTTTAACTAAACGAAATTTTTATACCTAAAATATTATATTTATCTCAGACTTGCGTAAGATCAAGAGCTTTAATAATGTCCAATAACTTAAACTTGACGTCTCAGTCTATACATAAATTATTTTAAATACAAACTTAAAGCTTTTTCTATTTTATTCAATCACTTAGCCAAACAATAACAGAGAGATGAATCAAAAGGTGGGGATTTGCTACAAAACCTAATACACATAGGTATCTAGACTACAATCGGCTTAGCGCTACCGCTCCGGGCAATCCATTACAAAATACGAAGTAAGCCAAATATCGTTCATAATTTTAAAAATATATTGCATAGAGGATGAATATGCTAGTGTTTTATAATAATCGCCTAAGATCATGGTGGCGCAGTGGGACAGCGTTGTGGGTTCGATTTCCACTCAGGGTAATGATTATGACTATTCTATTTTTATTTTTCCCCTCTGGAAAGACAAAGAGTGAGTTCCGCCGTTCCGATATTGAATAATACGCAGTGTTTTAAATGCGGGCGTAAAGCGGAGAATGGAGTGTCATAACAAACGTTTCGCTTTGCGTTACTGAAGTAAAGGAACAATGAAATTGCATTTTAAACATTGGCTGGCGAAATCTAATAACTCCAATGGTGAAACAAAAATCATTTTAAATACATACATACATTCCTTTAAGTAGAACTCGAACAATTGTCTACAGTCAGCATAATCAGAACAGCGACACGATGTCGACTAAGTTATAAATATTTAATAATATATTAAAGCCTTTCAACGTAATTTGAATTACTGTCGACCGTCGAGCGATACGGACGCGTGTACTGTTCAAATTAGGGCGTGTGTACAAACACTTAGACAAGGGGACACTCGATTTCTATTAAATTAAAAAAGGTCTCGACACTTGGCAAACAGTTTTTTTTATCTTCACGCCTTTCATATATTCTGCGGAGAAGACAGAGAAAACTTAATGTCATGTCAGTTAAGTCTCCATTTAAAAATATTTTAATATGGGATATGAAAATGTAAACCATCGTGAGCCCTTCGTGGTCAGTGAGTGTCTCACTATAAACGCGATTAATTGTGGGTTTAAATCACACTAGGGGAAATGATATTATTAAAATTATTTTCATTTCCTTTTTACCATTTGGCGCCAAAGGCAAAGCGCGGAATTGAATTCCACCACTCAACACACTATGTCTTGATTTCGGGCGCAAAGTGGAGAACAGAGAGCCTGGCCACTAGGTTGTCTATGACTACACTGCTAACTGGGAACTGCTGGGAAAACGCGTGAAGTTAAAAAAAACATATACAATCAGATACTATCTAACAGAGGCATGACAGCGTCCTATATGCTTAATGATCACACACATTGTTCATATAAGTATAGTGGCAGTACACGCGATGGTTGTGAGTCCGATTCCCATTCAGGGAAATGATTATATTTGAATTATTTACATTTCTTCGGTCTGGTGGCAAGGCAAATTTTATTTTAAATATAAAATTCATTGAAGTTTAATTTTTATAATACTTTACTACTACTACTTTATTTTTTTGGTTTTTCAATTCGTTATTTCTAAAAACCGTTGAACTTTTGAAAGGATGAATATGTAAAATTAAAAACAATTAATAATATGATTAAAAAAATAAATAATAAGTTTTTATAAAGACATATTTGATGCGTAAACAAGCTATATAAGTTGATGTTTTGGATTTAATAGATTTTTTAATGATTGTGGTGATTAATTGCAACATGCTTTTCCTGTATCACTATGTCTTGGAACCTGAAGCTGTAATTACCGTTTAAAAATATGAAAATATGGTAGCCACGCTTTGTTTTAAAATACGACACTCCATGAGGCGAAACTTCAAAATAACGCCATACTGCCATATTTTTTCTAACCACCGTCCTGAATACAAACAGTTTCAATCTTGGAGACAAATAGGCCTTTATCCTCAAAACGAACATTAAAGAGAACAACCAAGTACCCTTGACTTGGGTACATGGAATACGAATATATGAGAAGTGCTATCAAGCCAAATTATTTTCTGTATAAGTACATTCGTTTATATTAGTGTCAGTGTACAAGTTTAATTTAGTTTTTATACTACTTTATTTATTATGAAAGCTTAAGGAAATTTTGTGGCAATAATTTTAGTTACAAAAACCTTAAGATGTTAACTAAAATTAGATAACAAAAATAACAATAATGAGAAACATGAAAAAAGTTATTTTATTTATGATTTTTTTGTAATGTTGAGATATCATATAGTAAGTTGAAAAGATATGGAACTTACTTATATTATAAATGAAGAAAATCGTGTAGATAATGGTCATATGACCATACAATTTAGATACAACTAAGAATAATCAATATTAACTAATTTTATCTAATAATTTACCACCGGTTCACTAAAGTTTATGCCACAGACCTGAGAATAATCGCTACAATAAACTCAGCAGGACTTCTTTATTTTAATTCTAGAACTAAGTGAGCCATTATTATAAAAAAGTAACATTCAAATACACTGTTAACTGTAACACTGAAAAAACAAAAGTTCAATAACAAAATGTAGTGTGTGGTACTAAAGTTTTAATACATCACAAATATATTTCGAACACCTAAGCCAAACATTAAAAGCTACATATGTAAAAAGCTTAGATACCACAAAAATAAATAAAAGCTCCAATAAGTTTTCGCACGTAACACTTCTATCTCCATATAATGCGAGTCACGTACTTAATAGATACTTTGTTAGACGATTCAATTGTACCGGTTGATGTTATAATAAATCAGTGCTCGCGTTTGAGGTTTTAGTCACGTTTGTCGTTTAAATGATCACAGAACACTTTTTTATTCTTTTCCACACGTAAGGGAGGAATATATAAATAAAAGTTGACTTCTTATATGCCTATATATCTTATTTGTATATATATATATATATATATATAGAGCGTTGAAATGAAAATAATTTAAATACCACTATTTCCTCGAGTGGGAATCGAACTATATATAGTCAAATACCTTTCCACTAGGCCACGAAGGCGATATATAAGTAATGAACATACTCACAGATAGATATACAAGCACCACTAACCATGGCATCACAATAATCGACTATCCTCAGGCTATAGTTAATGGAATAAGCAATTCGCATATCTATCACTCGACATACGGCGAGGTAATTACACGCCCCACGTCCGAACAATGCGGTGGGACTTTGCTAATAATGCATATATTACGGGTTCGAATCCCCCTGGATACAATTTCGGATAGTATATTTTAACTGATCCTAATAATTATAAATTATTAAGAATAATCGTACAGTACATGTTTGAAGACGTAAGATTTTCCTTATAGTTAATCGTTAAAAAAAGCTATAATATCACACCATATTCTTTTACTTTTCGAAAAATTGTTAAATGTTAATGAAACGAATGTTCTCAAAAATATTAATATATTCGTGGAGCAATGAAATAGGATAAACGCAGTATAGGACTTTGTCGTTCATTGCGTTATATTTACTAGCTGTGCCCGCAAATTAGCCAACTTGGAAGCTACTCCTTGTTACATTAGCTATCTGCCAGCGAAAGTCCCTTCAAAATTAATATAATGATTATTTGAAGTGGTCTCCTTTGGTTGCAATACAGTCCTTTAAACCTTGATGCCAGATATCAATAGCAGCACGCATTCTTTCTGTAGGAAAATTCTCCATTGCCATACGATTATGGATTGTTTAAGGTGCTCCAAATTGTCATGGCACTAAGAGCAAACCTTATTTCTAAAATTGGCCAGAAATAGGGTCAGGATTAGATCACGGGCAGTCTACAGCTCTGATGACGTCCGAAACGTTTGTTTGACCCGGCACCGAGTCTCGCTGAAAGGACCATTCTTGGTTATTGAACATGGTGTTGTTAAGGAGCTTAACTATGTATCAAGTACTCAAGAATGAATCTTGATACATTTGTGCCGATGTTTTGATACGTTTTTCACAAAAATAGGGTTCGGTCAATCCTTTATAGCTAAATACCCCACCAAGCATTCACTGAAGTCGGATAATGCTCACATTGTACTCTGTTTACTAATTAAAATGTTTTCAGCAAATACTCTTATTTTATGTGTTAAAATATTACTCGATTGTAAAACAATTCTAATCCATAAACAAACTTTTTCGGTGGCCCTTTGTCTACCGCTTAAATAGTTATTTAGATTTTAATAACTTCTTCTTTTCTCTCGTCGTCGTCGTCGTCTTTTTAAACTACCACTTAAGAAATGACCTGCCTCTCTTATCGGCTGCAAGTCCTAAGTCAACTTATACAATACGCAACATGGTTCTACATCATAAACAGAGAAGGTTTCATTATACCTACCAATAACCTGGTACACAAACATTTGACTACTACCAAGCGTATGGGGGATTTTAAAAATTACCTACTTTATGTAATTCAGTCACAGCGTTTCGGTTCTCTTTATCACCCCACTCCATTTTAATAGCACAAAGAATTTTACAATATATTGGCGCGAAATTAAGAAAACGCAATGAACTATCATATAAAAATTACAGAATTTAAAATTAATATTTTGTTTATTTTTAATTATAACATTATTTATGGCCAGACTAAGTATGTACCACATATACATACGTATGCAAAGTTTTTTTTTTAATATTACAAACATTCTAATTATTTTTATTCGTATAGATTATTAATAAGTGTATATTCTTGAAAATAGTCGGAAAAATAAAGGTGACGTCATGATGAAAGATGAAATGATATCACTAAGTTGACTCTGCTTATCATACAATACTACAAATTCATGAAAAAAAGGTGCTTCACGCTTTTCCCCACACGGCAGTGTGTTCAGAGAGCATCTAGTCTGAAAATACTCCGTTCTCTACAAGAATTCTTGAAAATTCAATCCACTCATTGCATGTTGAGTCACGAAACTCAATTTCATGTAAAGTAATTACGCATGTTTTAAAATATCTATAATACTATAAAAATAATAAAGTAAAGTTAAAAAAAAATGTATTCCTTAAATTAAGAAATCTGCTACTACCTCATATGCCAGAAAGCTAACAAAGAATCAAGAGAAACTCTTTTTCATGACCTCTACTAAAAAGTACCTATAGAAAGCTTTTTTTCCTGACCTCTTTCCCCGTTCATAAAACCTTTAAAACAATGCCTTCGCAAAACGAATTTGGGTTACTTCGGTAGCCATGTGGCGTAGTACTTTTTCTTCTTACAAATTTTAAATGACAAAAATATGTTTTGGTTGAAAAATCTTTTATATCGTTTAATACGAATATGCCAATTGTTCCCATTATAGAAGGCCATCGGGGCCTAGAGGGACGGGGTCTGAATGTAAACGCCATTGGTTGTGTGTTCGATTCTCGTCTGTAAATGTGTTGATATTACTGAGAGAGTCTGTTATGCGGTAAAAAGCATAAAGCTGAAAAATAAATTAAATTCTTATGTTTCATCTACATGCTTTTGCCGCATATATGATTATTATGGTAGTGTCAAAACATTCCCCCTTTAGCATTCTAACCACCCATTATTTAATTCATAGCGCAGTGAGAAGAAGAAAGAATTAGAAAGTCAAATAAATGAATTTGAAGTATAAATAATGAATTTGAAACTCTAAAATATGAATTGAACGTGTGAAAGTGTAGTGTGTACAGTGTACAGTGTGGTGCCACACCGACGTGCGTAGGTCAATAATAACTTTAAAAAAAAAAAAGAATTACGAGTAAGTGAATATGCACTCATCTCCTATTTTTGTATAACTAATGAGAAATAGATTTTTTTATAATTTTTTTATAGGACCATCTTCGGATTATACTCTATCCATCAAAAAAAGAATGATCAAAATCGGTCTTCTCTATAAAAAATAAATACGTGTCATATTGAAAACTTCTTTCTTTTTTATCGCTTAATAAAATAATCGAAAAGTGCAAAGAAACAGTGATTAACATAACACTAGCATCTCTCCTTTGCCACGCATTGTACGTAAAATATACAAAAATAAATATGTGACTATACAAATCAACTTATGAAGATTATAAAACGTAACTTTCCAATGTTAAGCTCCTATAAACTATATAAAAAAGCGCTATGCTATACCAATTGCCAAATAAACTTCAAATAAAAGTGTAACAGAGGCAACTCGCTGCCTGTCAGTGAATAAATGCCGCGGGATAGCAAAAAGTTCGGTTACAAAATTGGAATCCCCAATTAATTGGTGCGAGATTACCGATCGGTACTAAATTAAACATTTTCTCTTATTTAAAACCGAAATGAAGTCCATTTGAATTCACCACGGCAGTAATTACCTAGAGTTTACGACGTGCTACGTACAGAGCGTTCCTAAAATGGCGGCGTCTCTAGAGGCATGTCTGGTTCAAACTTAAATAGCAAATGTTTGGAAGTGAATTTTAATTAATCAATGCTTTTGTACTATCTATATTATATTGTAACATAGTATTGACGGTATTCTTATTTGAATAATTATTTGAACGGAACGCTTCGTTTTATATAAGTATAACTTATGAACTACAAATTAATATTTTTACATATTATCTAAATAAAACGTCAAATTTACTATCGCCGCGATGGCGCTGCGCAGTGGGACAGCGATCGACTGTATAAGCAATGGTTGTGGATTTGATTCCCACTTGATATAATGATTATATTTAAATTATTTTCATTTATGCGCTTTGGTGACAAGACATAGTGCCCTGATGAGTTCCGCCACTCAACACGCAATGATTCGAATTCAGACGGAAAGTGGATTATCATTAATTTAAATTTCATATTCACACTATAGAAAAAAAAAATTACAGAAAGAATTTCAATCTTAAAAAGATTGGCTTAATAACTAAAAGAATAAATTTCGAGGCCGACATCTATATACGAGTCACTACGTTTCACTTGCGAAATTGGAAATCAAGGCAACCGCGTTCCGTGAGCAAGCTAGCCAACAATATTATGATAGCGCTTTTTCTTCTAAACACAAATCAGTTTCGTTCCAACCCTTTAACTCAAAGCGAGTATAAAATATAAGCCTATGTACATATACATATAAAAAATTGTAAATGATTCTATTAAAAATGTTCTAAAACGCCACTAAGTAACTCAGAAAGAAGACTAATCGCAGATTACGCTGGGAATGTGATTGGAAAAATTTTCCTGCAACTTTTTAAATTGGATCCAATTTAAGCTCCGTTTGGCTCGAATGTCGGCAGATAATACGATTGCTCCAATACTTAGGTATTAAATTGCATCTTTGAGAAACGTTTACGCGGTTTATAAGAGCTTTCGTAATAAAATTGAAAACTTCACTATATTTAGTTGTTTGATTGATAAACAATTTGGTTATTTATTTGTTTATTTTTCAGCTTGACGCTTTTTCCCGCATAACATTGCAGCAGAGAGAACCTAGTGTCAATACACTCCGTTCACCAATTTCTGCATGAATTCGAGATATTACGATTTAAACGCCTTGCTTCGTCTTGCCAGAGCGGATATTAAAAAAAAAATATATAATCATTCCTCCGAATGGGAATCGAACCCACAGCCAATCGCATTTACAGTCATACACTGTAACACTGCCCTTCGGTGGTCGCTATCTATTTCGTATCCATATTAATATTATAAATGCGAAAATAAATCTGTCTGTCTGGGATGTCATCACGGCCAAACCGCTTACTCGATTGTAATGAAATTGTATATAGAAATACTTGAGGGTCTTGGAGATGAACATAGGCTCCTTTTTTATTTTTTTCTAGGAATTTCATTGTTGTACGAATATTTTAAATAATGTGTACATTTATAACGCTTTTTAATATATACAGAATGCCAAGAAAAAAAAAATGATGCTTAGTTCAACTATATGTAGTTTCTCAGTATTTTATTTTTAAAGTGTTATTCGCACACTTAGGAAATTGAAAAAGACATATAGAAAACGTATAAAAATGTCATCATAATCAATAATAGCCGCGGCGTTCAAATTTTTATACGTTTTCTAAATATGTCTTAATCTTTATTAAGCCCAGGTGGTACTATACCTCGGAGAAAGTGTTAATCTAGATATTACTTACCACCTCCTTAGCATGATCTTCTTCAGTGGTTTCGATATCAACACTTTCATCGCTGTCACGGTCGCTCTTAGTGGACCTGGCAGGAGAAGACCGCAGAGGGGAACAGATTGGTGACCTCGCAGGTGAACGGAGTGGAGATCTGGACCGCCTTGGAGATGTGGGAGACCTATGTAGAAAAATGTAGATATATTTGGGTACTTTGCAACGAAAATACCATTTTAGTTGTTATAATATATTAATAATGTGAGGAGTTTCCTTCCATACATCCACATTTTCCAACATTCAATATATTAAATATATACAAGGCCTTGTATATATTCATGGAATGTGTTTTACTGATACCTGGTAATAATCAGTGTTAATTGTCCTTGTGTTGACCTTCATAGGTCAAGTAATCCACATTGACATTCCTTTTTTTCCTTTTAATTCAATAATTAACAAATGTCAATAAATTCGTAATTTTTTGTTATATTTGATTTCGATTGACCTTGTAAATACAACGGACTTCTTAATATATTTTTTTTTGTATAATTATTTTTATAGATAAAAATAACGTATGCCATACAAAACACTTGTTTGTCAATGCAAATTCTAGCACAAAATAGTTAGCCCTATAAGTGGGAATACAAATTAAAAATAGTAAATTTTGTAATAAAATTGTCTTAAAACATTTTATTAAAAAAAACATTGTTTAAATATTGAAAACTGCTACCTGTTTGGCGACCGCGACGGTGAAATAACAGGAGACAGCTGTGGCGATTCCAAACGGTGTGAACGCACCGGACGGAACGCGCGCGGTTCTTCAATCGCACCAACGCTGCTTAACGCTGTTAACGCACCTTTATGAAGAATTGAACAATATTATATATATATATATATATATATATATATATATAGTCTTTTTCCGCACAACAAAATAGACAGACAGAGCGCTTTTTATCTTAACAGAGCTAAGAAATGGAAATAATAATCATCTTCAAGTGAAGATCGAACCTTGCTATATGCGGGAGATGGGATAATCCAAGAAAATTTATATATATAAGTGACTTACCCGGAGACCACAGGGTCGGTTTGAGCCATGGTAAAGCATAAGGGAGTGGTAATCTCGCACCCCACACGTAATCAGCGAGTCTTGGTACAGGAGTGTGTGATGGGGGACTTGCAGCAACACGCTTCACTTCAGACTCCACTTCTGGCCTGCGAATTGGTACCCTTCTGTGGCACAATTTAAAACTGAACTTTCTAAGAGAATAGGTCACTTAATCATTATCAAATTTTACTGAATTGTATAAGTGATTATTGTAGTTTTATATTTAAGGAATATTTATAAAATTATTTTTTATTAATTTATTAAAACTGTGTCCTTTTACCCGATCTGATTAGACAAAGTAGGATTTTGAGATCGGCGTAGGTAACTTATTACAGAATTGTTTTATCAAATCTTAAAAATAAAACATCTTAAAATACTTAATTTTGTGATATTATTCATCCAATTATTGATAAACAAATCTGTTGAAATCATTTCAGAGTAAAAAAAATATTTTATATTTAAAAAATTTTTTTTTATATTATTTTACATTACCCAATCTACTTAACACAGATGTTATAACTAAGTTAAACACCGCACTTTGTCACAAATTTCCTAAGGCTTACCTAGCAGCAGAGAGCATTCTCTTTCTGGTCCCTCCATTGAACATAGCCTTTACATCTTCCCATGCATGTATAACCTCTACAGGAGGACTTCCGCTAAGTTTCATATGTCGTCTCCAAGAATTAAAATTAGCTGCATCAGGCTGTACATACTTGTCTCCAGGACCAACGCGGTGTGAATGGAATATGAATTTGTTTGGTGAAAAGAATAATCCACAATAGGCACATTTGATACATTTGGCTCTAGATGAATTGTACCTAAATTAAAAAAAAATAAAATTCATTTAAAAAATGTATTAGTTCAAAAATATTGACACATCACAAAAATACTTATATTCAATGCAAATGTGATTTAAAACATCATCTTAGTTAAATACACTTGGAGAGGTGCATTTTCAAATCCAGCTACGATTATCATACTAATATTGTGAATGTGAAAGCGAAATATGGGTGGATGGATGTCTGTTACTCTTTCACACAAAAACTATTGAACGGATTTTGTGTTTCAAATTGTTCTAAATAAAAGTCCGCCACAGAATATGTATCTATATTTTATGGAAGCCATTATAAAAAAAATACAGTTCAATTGAATAGTTTTTACGATGTACATTTAAGAGCATTTATCATATTCTTATCTATATTGATACATTTATCACGTAGGTTACTTATTTTATGTACATGAGTTTTGTAAAACACAGTAATTTCAAAGGATAGTTTAAAAATGATCACTATAAGATTGACATGAAACCTATGTATTAAATAATCCTCTTTAATAAATTATATTATATGCATATTACTCAGTACTCGACATTACAAAAAACTAAAGTAGCTTCTGTCAGTAAAACTATACATCGTGTATTAATAACGAGCGACACCGCGATCATAAGCTAGTTCTTTAAATGGATATTAGTATAGATAATGTTTTAATATAATACCTAGCTGGTAAAAAAGCTCCTCGGCATCCCCAAGCGCACTCGTGATGTACTGCAAACGCGAAGTCATCTGGTAACCTCGGCGGGGCGTTGTCGCCTAGAAACGACTTACAGAGGCGTTCCGCTTCCCGTCGCGTTATCATTCCTGTTAGAACCATAAAGGAAATTATAAATAAAAAAATAATATATAGCATTACGATTTATTTATAATATTATTATTGTAGATCATTCTCATTTGTATGATTGACTCCATCGTGTTGACGATGGTACTCCAATGGGACGTCTGACTGGAAACGCGATTGGTTGTGGGTTCTATTCCCCATTCTGTGCAATCATTGTATTTAAAGTATTTTGATTTCTCCGCTCTGGTTTGCCTTCACAGTAGGTTCTCTCTGACTATCCTGCTATGAGGGAAAAAGTGTGAAGGTTAAAAAAACACATATTTATATAATCCGACATCAAGTTTCGGGAGCTTCAAAGATGTTTTTAAAAAGACTTTTCTTTAGTTACTTAAGAATTTAATTAACATTATTACTTGTAACTAATTGATTACAAGTGACATAATTGGATACCGTAAAAGTGATGAATTTAAACTTAATATAATGATTTACATTTTTAGTTTAACGAGCTTTGTCAATATTCTTAGAATCTATTAACTCTTGCAAGGTCTATTGCGAAATTACTTATTACTAAAGTAAACTTCTAAAGTACTGGGACATAACTAAATCTTCTCTAATTTCAATTGAATGGTTTGATAGTAACGCGTTTTAATATTAATAATTATGAAATTGTATAATTAAGAGCGAATATTGGTTTTATAGCTAAATTTGTTTACATGTAAAGAAAAGAAATATATATTTTTCAAGTATTTTTATTGAAAAACAATATTAAATCTTTCTTTCCTTTCTCCACTTTCCGCACAAATTCAATACATTGAGTAGGATGTGGCGGAACTAAACGCCGCACTTCTTGTTCCCCAGAGCGAATAAAAAGATTTTGATTTGAAAATTATGATCACCGAGCGGCAATAGAACCCACAGCCAATCCCAATTACAGTCAGACGCTGTGCACTACACCACCGTGGTTTTATTTTACTTTTAAATATTAACTTTATATCAAAACATGCGTAGCGTATTTAAGAATAAATACTTCACCTCTCAATAGACAAGTGATTATGTATTAGGGAGCTTTAATACCTATGGGTAATCCATTGAGTCGCTTTAACTGACGTGTTCCGGATTAGAATTCTTCGTCCTTAAACGAGCACTTACTAATAAATATCAATTTTTCACTCACCATTCATCGTCCATTTTTTTTATAATATCTATATCTTCTATACATATAATAAAAATGTATCTGATCGCTGTCTTTACATGGAAGATATATAAGAAAAATTATTATTGGTGGCATTTACTAATGTATTACAACCCAAAATAATGTTTTTTAATTTTTGTCTGTGCGTTCGTGCCCGCTAGTCTCACAAATGGCTAAACCGATTTAAATGTAGTTTCGACTATTATATTTTGGTTAACGTTAGGTTTTTATTTTATTTCAATTAGGTAAAGATTGTTTGATTGATAAGTTAAGTGGGAGCGCGGGCGGGTGAAAAAGCAAAATAGTTCTAGCCGTGTAGTTTACGCAGGTGAAGACGCGAGCGGGTCGCTAGTAATATATAAAATCTTAAAGAGAAGTAAAATATTTTATTTCTTTTTCAATGAAAATAAACTCTTGAGCATTCCATAGATTCACCGAGCTGGTGCCCATCGTGTTGTCGAAAGAGGAACTCGGAAACCTAAGTTTAAACTTAAGACCTCCACTGTCCGAGCTCCTCTCTCTACCTAGCCAAAATACAACTACAAACTAAAACTTAAAAAAACTAATAACACTGATATCTAACTTACCACATCTTCTCGAAGAGACGGGCATAGCTCCAGCCCGTCTTAGTATTTCCAACTGCACGGGAGTGCATTGTACACAAGTAATGCCTAAAGCAACACGTCGGTTGTGGATTTCGTTATAAGAGAATTGTTTGAGTAGGGTGTTCGATATCTGGGCGAGGCATAAACGTTCGTTCCCCTCGATGACCAGTGAAACTATGGGTACGCCGTATAGAAGAACTGTTCCCACCTGTTTTAAAAAGATTTTTAAATTGTAGTAATTATTGATCGTTTAATACGTAAAAGTACTTGTTATGATATTTTAGAAATTTTCTCTATGTGTCGAGTCTATTCGTGGCCATGCAATTGTTAATATTTAATAAATAGCATTCTGTTTTACCAAACGATAGTTCGTCGAAAAATATTTGGGTAGCAGAAGTTTGTAAAAATCTCTCTACAGGGAAAGAGGGAAAAATTTGTTGTAATAAAAGTACAAAAATTTGGACGTAACCGGACGTATGGCTTAGCGGTCAGAGCGCTTGGGCGGTTTCTCAGAGGCGCCAGTTCAAATCCCGCTGCGTTCAAATTTTTTTTCGTTTTCTAAAAATATATTTTACATGGTTAGATCAATGTAATCAAATTTGCTTACTTGGTTAGGTTTGCTATTCATTTCTAAAGATTTATGTTCAGAGCGAGGCTTCAGTGACTCCCGCGGTGACAGCGCCAAGTTCGTCGCCTCCATGCTGTATAAAAAATATAATCAATAAACTTTTAATTGTAATATATAGTAAATTTTTGCTATATTATGATGAAAGTAAAGGCTGTAAGTTACATTTCTTATAATTTATTTTTAATACAAGTATCTACAATATTAGTAAAGTATTTATTAATTATTTCTCTCCAATGGCCTACTGTCCGAATATAGGAAAAAAGTATTATGAAATTATTCACGCTTTTACCACACATACAATAGTAGGCATAGAGAACCTAGAGTCAAAACACACCGTCCTCCATTTTCCGCTCAAATTTGAGACATTACGTGTTAATTGGAATATTTTACTACCGCGAGTGCTCAAACCCACATTCAATAGCGTTCCCAAAGTGCCACGACAGCTTCATTAATGATGTTTAATGATTCACATAATACTCTTAAATTAAATAGTGTAAGAGTATTATGTGATCTGCTATTTTTTTATTAAATTAATTTTAAATATATTACTAATTAAATATAAACTTCTCATTTTATAGTATATTTCTTATATTATACAAACACGCCTATTAAACATAATTCTGTCATACATCATTTACACAAAGTAAGCCATTATTGTAATCTGGTACATTTCATCGGCCAATAAACCATAGAGCCATAGTACTGGTGGAACAAAGACATTGGGCAAATAATGCGTGTGAATTTAGTGTATCGAAAATCAATTCCATATTTGGGGCAAGGGCAATAATGTACTATGAGGGCATTACCCTTACGTTTTGGTAACTATTTGTCTAATAGGTTTTGAACTTAAGTAATTTATGAATAAATTTTTGTTTATTATTACAGAAAATTATTTTTTTGAATGCACTACTGTATACATTTTTTGCTTGTAGAATATATCCATAACATTTTCGTCTACATAAATTCTTTACCGGTCATTTTACATTACTTACTTTGAAATAACAATAAGAGATGAGTGAAACATTTTCATTACATCTTCTTGTTCTCTAAATCTATTTGTTTATATAAAATATTAACAACCTAATTAGGATTAGGAGAAACGATAATATTTTTTTAAAATAAATCCACCCTCGCTCATTCAAAAAGACATCATTTAAAAGTTAACAAAATATGTCAGTTTGTAATAAATCACCACTTGATATTTTCTGGTCGCCCCCAATGTTAAAAATCAACAGAGGGATGCTCGTTTTTAAGTTCAAGGGTTATCTATGACTATTTTTTTAACGTATTTAAGAGACGTAGAGGAAATCTACGTACTGGTTTAGATAATCTAGTAAATAAAGGAAATTAGTCTGTTCTTTTTTTGCGATCTCAGTTGTATGTTTGAGTTCCCCTTAACGTTATATAAACCTACCAAAACAAATATATTTTAAGTATTCCAATTACTAATTTCACTGTTATATTAAAATTGTAATTATTTTTATAGTTTACTTAATTTATTACGAGTACAAAAAATTGGCTTGCTTATTAAAATTATGAATATTTTGCACGAGTATAAATTTGCAGTGGGTTTAACTATTTAAAAATACTCTTGTATTTCTATTTCATAGTAACTGAAATTTTTTTTTTATATATAAAATAATAATAAAAAATCAAATAATTCAAAAAAAGTGCGACAAGTGTACACATTTTTTATCACGAAACGGACAAATATTACCTCAAAAAGAATTTGAACCCACTACCACCGACATGCGACGATGCGAAATATATCAACACATGATTCGTAATACAATTTTTATATTGTTAACATCCCTACAGAATCAGAAGCGATCATTAGGGGTGTGACTGGTAATTTGCCACCCCAATGTATGGAGAAGCTCAAATTAATTACATTAAATGGCATTACATTATATTAATGATTGCATATGTTGCTTTCGTTACGTATTATTTTGCTGAATGGAAATTAGCTGCGATGCCGTGATTTTTTTTATTGACCGTGACTTTTGGTGATGTTGTTTTTTTGTAGTTAATTTATAGAAAGTGTTTGTTTTCGAGGTGTTAATAAAAAATATATTTCATATTCAAATATTATAAGATCCTTGTAATAGTTATTATCTTATGACATAAGGACATTATGTGAGGCAACCTTACCTATATGATTTAACGCCTTGTATAAAAACACCGTGTTAAAAAAATTCAATCACTGTATATATGTGGCCAGTCGGCAATAATTTAAGTTTTTTATTATTATTGTTAACACACTATAGATATATGGTCCGTATCTTTGGCTTCAATATATATTCTTATACTTTCTTTGTATAACTTTTATTATAAGCTTTTAGCATAGTGCCCTTAGATTTTCTGACAAAATATAATCTTTATTTATTACAGTCACTTTATTCTTCTTAAAATAGTAGATATCTAGAGAAATTGCAAGTGACTAACAATATACAGCGAACTTGGCGATTCCTTACCTCTACATTATTCAAAATCCGACCACATTTTTGAACAATAAACTATATTTCACGGTACAACTGACAACGAGATAGCGAATCCCAGAGGCCATATGGTGCCGAGATAGTCCCCTTGCTCTAAGGAGACCATGTGTAGTCGTAGAACTAATCGTATTCGAGGGCTCTCAGATACGCTACGGATTACTTTAATTTTCATTTTATATCCACGTTATGATAGCGCAAATTTGAAACACTTGTCAAAAATATTGTTTTATTTCAGTATTTAAACATATGTTATATGCTATATGTGTATATACAATAAAAGTTATAATTTACAAATGTAAGTTAAATCCATTAGGTATTAATTAAATTTAGGTTAATTACATTATTACAAGCGAAAGTAATTAATTTAAAGAAACAGTACACTTTTAGGGTACGCTAAGATCTTTATTGAGTCTTAGTAGCCTAGTTTTCAGTACTAAAAATGTTTGAAACAAATAATCATCAGTTATAAAAAAGTAATAATATTTAAACAAAAGTTACGGCCCATATGTTCGTAATTCAGTGTTAATAATAATAATAATAAAAAATATATATATGAATTCGTAGCCGTAGCCCGCAACTTCGTTTGTGTCGATTCGTAAAATCCTGTTCTTTGCTGTTCCCGTAGGAATTTTGAAGAATTCTCTCTTAGTGCTCCCTCTACTTTCTTCAAGGCACCTACGTTCGTATTTCGATCTAAGACTGTGTCAGCTGTGCGTTTCCTGTCAGTCTGTCACTTTGCAACGCAAGAGTTTTTATATATTTTTAACCTTTTTTCAAAGTGTTATTAACACACTACAGTACACAGTAAATTGAAATATATTTATAGAAAACGTATCAAAATTTCAACGTAGCGATGCTCAGGTTCGTATCCACTGCAATCAATTTTTTATATGTTTCCTAAAATAGTTTTTCAGATTTATAAATACTTATAGTCTTCTGTTTGAGGATTGCTTTGTATTTTTTTCTTTCACTTTCGGGGTTTATTGCGAGATAGGATATGAGAGACTCATGATGAGTCACAGTATCGAATACCTTTTTTAAATAAATAGAAATTACCCAAAGCCTGCGTCTTGTCAATACCAAATTTAATTTTTGTCACAATATCAATAGTTACTGAGAAAGTGTTACTTTAAGTAGAAATCCATAGTGCTTATGTTATCCTTATGCGAGAATACAAAGAAAAAATAGTGCTCAAAACCTCAATTTTAATTTTACTGATTTTCAATTTTAACTAAATGCCGTTAATTTATTACTAGAGTAATTAAAAAAAAATTTAACTATTTTCCAATTAAACTATTTTTGACCGGATTAATCGCGTATAATATTAGTATTCGAAAATACATTTTAGAACTTGACGTTTCGAACATTTTATAGTATATCAAACTACCGCCAACAATTTCTTAGTTGCATTGCATACTCCAAGAAGCAATTCTGCAAGGATCCAGGGCGGATTCTTGCAGAATGAGCTGAATGCTCTCTGGTGTGATCGGATTGAAAATTCAAAGTTTTCAGTATTGTGTCCCAGGTAGTAGAAAGTTGCCAACCGACTTCTCCATTGAAATTAGGGTGTTTTTGTATTTCAATAGCCTCGCGGATCATCCTTGGCATATATCTGTTTTAACTAGTGAGAATATGAGATTTATCAAACTTGATGTAAAGGTTGGGGTTATCCGTTGTATGCTCACACACAGCTGACTTCGATACACGCCCATTCTTGACATCGGAGATGTGTTCCTTCCCCCTTATACCGATGCTCCTCTTTGTTTGACCAATGTAAGAAATCGAATACCAATATTATACGCGATTAATCCGGTTAAAAAAAGATTCATTTTAAGATGTGTAATAATCGTGAAAATCAAAGAATTTATAAATATTTTACTACTTTATAAATAAAATAACATCTTTGTTATTGATATGAAGTTATATCTTTATAATTTCAAAGAATTTCCGTTTAATAAATTTTATTATACCAGGTATATATAATACTACTTAGAAAATTGTAAGGCTAGACTAAGAGTACTTTATTCTAAAGCAAAATGTTACTTATTCCGTTTTTTATAAAGCATTTATCTTAACAAGCAATTATAATTTAAAAAATATACAAATTGTGTTTTTTGTTTTATCTATTTATTGATTATAAATTAATTATCGAATTCGGCCGCAACATTGAGAACGGAGTGTTTTGACACTAAGCTCTATCTGACTACCCTGCTGTACTGAATAAAGTTTGATTTTACATTATTCCTTATGACGCAGTGAGACATTATCTGATTGTAAGTGCATTGGTAAGAAAAACTCAGTATTAGACTTAGCCGTTCAACACACAAAGCAAAAAGAATAGAAATTGGAGAAAGAAGTGTTTTTACACTAAATTCTCTCTGCCTAGTTTGCTGTATAAGGTAAATGTGTTATTGATAAACTTATTAAAAATCAATAAAACCACAGTCATGACGTAAAATAGATACAATTTAATGTTTACAAAAGTATTTGCTCGCGCCTAACCATCGCAGTGTCCAAATAACAAATAAATACGACCGCATTGACAACACACTGTGCACTTCTGCGGATAATCCGTAACTAAGGGGGCTTTGTTAGTATCGACTATTGAGTAGGGTAGCTATAGGTTAAGTATTGAATGCAAGACTTAAAAGGTTAAAATTTATTGTGTATATTAGTATGATTTATCAATTTGTGTGTAACGGTTGTTGTCTAATATATGATTATTGTATATTGTGTAACAAAAAAAGAAAAGTACATTTGTACAAACGCATATACTTTTACTCATTAAGTTACAATTTTTTTAACTCTGCTCTCAGTGTACTTAACGGGGGAAGAATGTCCGAAAGTTTCCAATACTTATGGATGCCCTACAAAAGCTAGTAAAATCCGTTCGACGTATTCAATAGAAGTGCTCCTTTGAGATCCACTACATGCGAAATACTATTTAATCGCCAGCCTAAGACCAGTTGCCTGTTTCTACTCCAATTGTTACGCTCCGCTGTTTGTTAGGTAGTTTGGGGAAGAGATTTATTGAATTTTACATTACACTACTTGTTTGTTTGTTTAAACATACTGATATATAGGTACTAATATTATAAAGCTGAATAGTATGTTTGTTTGGTTGGCACGTAATCCCAGATACTACTGGACCACGTTGGGCTTTCATAGATGATAATTTAAATATAATCATTTTGTGTGTCGAATAAGTGATCGAACTCACGACCATCGTGCTTACATTGAGAAGCTGTCCCACTGCGCCATAGCTGGGCTTTTGTATAATAAAATAGAAAATCTTTAAACAAGCACTAATCCCGAATGGAGGTACAAAATTAATTTACTCGTTATTTACTTTGGCTCTGTACACTTAATTGGTGTCTGCGAAAACGGAGTAATTCGTCTTTAATATTTAATCGACGCTCGGCGAAACGTTTTCGGCAAGTTTGTAAAGATACAAGGATTTGTTAACTTAGCTAATTGTTGCTTGTTATATGTACACTCGTATGTCTTAGTTTTGTTTGGAAACGCTTTTGTTTTATCATTTTCTTCATATATATCAACTATGACTATGGTAAATCTTAATAATAATCGATTTTGATAGTAAAAATATGGCAGTATTGCATCGAAGCCTCTATTGGTTGTAGGTTCAATATCCACTCGTTTGAATAAATATACTATATTTCATGGTTGAGGTTGAGGTTCATTGGTGTTGAGTTCTGCCACTCAACCCGCAATGTCACAATGTAGATGGAAACCGGAGTGTCTTGACACCAGGTTCTCTCTGACTACTCTGCTATGCGGAAGAAAGTGTAAAGGATTTGCTGCCTAACAGAAAACACAGCAATACAACCTAACCAATATTTACCATGTCTCTTGTTATTACCAACAAGCCTTAGGAGATATAAGTTAAATTGATAATTATAAAAAATAATCTTAGGATTTATCGCAGTTCGGACTTTAGCAGTAACATAATATTATGTATGTATAATTTTTTATCATCCCGCTCGGATAAGACAAAACGGCGGTGAGCGCCGCCACTAAACCCGATGTCTCGATTTTGAACGGAAAGTGGAGAATGGAATTGGAATATTGTAACTAAGTTCACCCTACCTACCTTGCCATGTTGGACAAAGCGGGAAGCTACGTAATACTAATTATTGTTGTATGTGTGTAACTAATTTACGAGTATGTAATTTTTAAAAATCTTATGAGTGCAATAAAAATTATAAACAAGATAATAAAGTTATAGATACAATATCAATCTTTCTATTATAGTGCAGTGTTTGAAACTGATATATAAATTAGGAATGTATGAAAGTATTTGATATAATAAATGCAATAAAAAATACCTTTAGATTAGAATGAAAATGCTTTAATTTATAATCTATTTTTATCAATTGAAATTAGTCCAAATGACTGTACATACATGTAATTACAACTAAATTCTAACAATGTCTCTACAAATATGTTAAAAGTGTTAAATTAACAAAATTTGTCTTTTCGTTCAAGCTGGGTAAGTTCACACTGCACGTTGTCTGACCAGATAAGGAAACAAATTAAGTTAAAAAAAATCTATCTATTGCAATTTCTATGATCAAATATTTACGGCCATTTTGTGAAATTCTACTAAATATTAAGATTCCAAATTTACTTTGATTAATAAATCAAAAACATTATAATCGTCTCTATTCAAAAATGGACAGATGCATTATGTCGAATTAAGTTTGAATAGTTCTTTTTCTTGTTTTACATACTGGTCCAACGTCCATGTCATTGGCGCGCGCCCCCTCGATGTTGACAGACGGTCTCTCGTCGAATTTTTCGCACAATTGAATTTTTAACTAATCCCGTATCTATTGTTGGTTTTATAAATTAATCTGTATTCAGCTAACTTCAAATTAGATTTAATTTGTCCGAGTTACATTTTCAATTATACGATCTACGTGGAAATTATTTTTGTGAAGTTACATAACATTTTTTTTTTGGCTGTAATTTAACCCGCAATGTCTTGATTTCGGACGAAAAGTGGAGAACGGAGTGTCTTGTCACTAAGTTATCTCTGAATACCCTGCTATGAGGGAAAAAGCGTTAAGCTGTTTACATAACTAGAGGTATTCTTAAATTTGTGTGTTGAAAATGGTAGTTTTGTATGAATCTATAAACATCTGTTAAATTATTTCTGATTTGCATTCTATATTACAGAGAAGCAATAAATTGAGCTATTCAGGCTTACTTACATCTTGTTATAAGTTGTTGAGTCACTAAAATCTATACGTAGTAAATCAAAAAGTAGACTAATAACTTGTATAAAACTAAACAATTTTCAATAATAACAATTTCAAAACGTACCTAAGTTTTAACACCCCGAAATATGCATCCGCCATAAAAGAGAACAGACCAATATAATTTAAATAAAAAGATGAGAAAAGTCAAATTCTCATACAAATGAAAGTTTAACTAAGCAGCACGGCAAAGATAATAAAAATAATAAACATGCAAATCTAGCAATTTACTTACAAAAGTAATTGAATAGCCGCCTGCCTCCGGAATGACATTCCAACTTGATTTCACGTAAATTACTTCGAGACGAGTCGTTTTTATTACTATATAAAAGTTGGATTGGAAATTGTGTTGTTAAATTTCATTTCATATGAGTATGTTGGGAAGTAATATTAAAATTGGCATGCTTCGTCTATTCACCTACTAAGAGCCTTTTATAAACATGCTGTATAATATACTGATTGTAAAATAATAAATGAACATAGAAATATTATTGGCAGCATACATCGATAGAGAATCCTAAAATGTTGTGAATATATTGGGACTTGGTAAACTAAAAAACCTACAGACAATAATGTAAATGCGACAAAATATTGTATCTAAAGAATAATTTTCGATTCATTAAATACAATTGTTTCTAACTAATAATAAAAAATACTCATAAACTTTTTGTAATTGAATCTGTTTGTTCAATTATGAGAAACACCTCTATTGTATATAATAAATAATAGTAACAACTAATATAGCCTATGTTAACTGGTTATCGGGAGAGTGTATGACGCCAATACAATAGACGAATAGACGCAATTTGAACTAAACTAAATATATCATATTTTAATATTTAACCTATCCTTCATAATGTAGATAGAGATATGTATGGTAGCAGCTTCTCGATATGGTCCTCATAGAATACAAAAAGGAGATAACCTACCGTCAAGACACACTGTTTTCCCGTTTCTACTCAGATTCAAGACTTACAGACATATACAATAGAATAGCGGAACTCAACAACGTAATTTGTCTCATCAGAGCGTAATAATAAAAGTAAGTAAAATATATTCATTATTTCGAGGACGGATCGAACCCACAACCATCTCTTTTACAGTGGGATGCTGTGGGAGAGTATTAATTCAATGTATTTATTAATAGTATCTATACTGCACCACAATGGTCTGTTCTATATTGGACATTTACAAAATTAAACATATATAAAAACTCCTTATTTCCCCACTAAGGAACAATACATTTATTAGCGATATCTTTCAGGCAACTGACTTATTAGGACCTAAAGACAAAAGCGGGCAAGTGCGTTCTAAAGAAACCGTAGATAATAATATATATTTTTAAAAATTATTTAAAATACACATATTATATATACATATACATTCTATAAAAATGTAACTGATTGCTGTGTGTACATGGAAGATACCTATATGAAAAAAATATTTTTGGAGGGAATTTATCAATGTATTACATAAAAATGTCTTTTAACTGTTTTTTTCTTTTTGTCTGTTTGTCAGTTCGTTCGTGCACGATAATCTCTGAAATGGCTAAAACCATCGAAATGCAGTTTTGACTATTGTATTTTGATAAGCTTCCGATTTAATCTGTACATTAATAAAAAATTTACATCAATTTAAATTTTAAATATAACTGAAGGTTTTGATTTAAGTGAACATGCGGGTGAAAAATTCAAATAGTTAGTTATAATCGTGAAGTTTACACAGGTGAAGCCGCGAGCGGGACGCTAGTATTAGTAGTATTATATACGGAAATAAAAACTACTTACAAAATTGTGAATCCATTTCCTTTGACAGAAAAACATATTTAATATTTATACATACCTATTGCTTCATACATAAAATAACATAAGAATGAAGATGCCACTTAGTCTGATCACTCTTAAGCTTCTCCGTTACAGATACGCATCAATTGAAATCTAAAAATATATTTTTTAAAATTATATATTGAGTGGCGGAACGAACCCACAACCTTCGCGTTTACAATAATTCTTTTAAAAAAACAACAACTCATACTAAATTTGAACGCAGTCTTATTCTCAATGGTTCGTTGTACAGTTGAATTGAAATCAATGTTAACATCTCGAAAAAAGAAAATTTTAATTATATGTACGAAAATCAATAAATCATTATATATAAGTTTTAAAGAACACGCTTAAAATTGTTCATTCGTTATCCTGGTAGTACCATTGTTATAATATTGTTGTAAGATATCTATCTTAGATACGACGTTCGACAGACATACGATGAAATTATAAAATCCGGACACGTGCAAATTTTCAATCAAATCGAACGAATCCAATTACTTTTTATAAAATACCAATAACATCTAACCTAAAATATATCTAAAGTTGTATTAAAATTCCACTACAACTTGAATACTAGAAAAATTGTAAAATCGTGAATAATTAATACACAAACAATGACTGCAAATTCCATAGGACAAGAGATGAGCTGAAGATTTAATTTGTACGCCTCGTTAAATATACATACCGCTGTTGTTTAAACAGGGCGCTCCCTCGGGCTCTTTGATTGAAAAACAAATAAGGGTAGATTCGCGGGGAACACATTATTGTAACATTAAATTCATTTCGCAAGCCAATGTACAGGTAATGAACGGAGTTGAGAAACTAGGGCTGGGGCCTAGTCTATAAGCCCGGGCTTATAGACTTGTATAAAACGCTTGTGTTACTGACTGACGATCTTACTGCCCGTAGAAAGGTGAAATTTGGCGTGGTGAAGGTTACTTGGAGAATGTGGACAGTAATAAGAGAGGGTATTTTGAAATTCTAACGGGAATGGGAAAAACGGGATTTTACGTTTTGTAGTCGACGATAAAAAAGCAAGCGACAACTAGTTGCATGAGACTTACATACGCGGTTTGCTTTGTTTTCTTTTAGGTAGGTACATAAATATGTCAATCAAATTGGTCAGGGCCTGATAATATAGACAATAATTTCGATGTATAAGAACCTTAAAGCGATAATAATGTAACTATGACGATGAAATTTATGATACTGTGCCCAGACTTAAAATTTTAACAAGAAAGGAATCAATAACAAGAAAAAAATCAGAACAAAAAAGGTACGGCCTCAGCTCATTAATAAGCATGTATGAAGGAGCAGATGTTCAAGCTCAGATCCACCGGACATTGAGGACACAATGTCTGCCCACAACCCAAATCGATTTGTGACGTCATATTTTTAGGTCTTCACACAAATTTAGTATCACCATATAACCTTAATAAAATAAAAAAGTTACTGGTGGAGCATCTCAATTATAATTATATCCGTGTCCATACTCCGGATTGCGTTTAACGTGGCTGTGACCACAACCTTTTTTGAGGGTCGTATCCGTGTATGCTAATGATAGTACAAAAAGCCGAAGGTATACCGAGACTGTAGTGTTTGGCCCTCCATACTTCATTCTTACCCCGCTACGTATAATGTTTGGAGATAAAAATAACTAAGATTTCAAATAACATAGAATTTTTCTTTTAGATAAAAACATATCTCAGACTACACTATGTTCTTTGAAAAAGTTTCAGTAATCCAATAGTATCAAACCAGGCTTTCAACTGTTGGGTCAAGATCAGATATTATTGCAAGAGCAATATTAGGCAATATTCTCTCTAGAGCCCTTCAGCCAATGAGTTTGCCAATGAGAGAGCCATTTCACTGTAAACGCGCGCGCGCACTAAAACTTGAACGCGCGAGATAGTTGTAGGTTCAGTTCCTAATAGTGCGCAATGATTATATTTAAATTAATTTCTTTGTCCCCGCTCTGAAAAGACAAAATACAGTGGTGATATCCGCCACTCAACGCGCAATGTCTGTGTGTCAATGTGGAATTTGGGTGGAAAGTGGAAAACGAAATGTTGACACTAGGTTCTTTCTGACTACCTTGTTATATGAAGCTGATATTTATAAATGTAAGACATTCTTTAGTGTTGTAATGAAAGTATAAGAGAAATGTTAATACCGATTGCCTTGCCTTATGCATAAGCTACAACTATATTATAACATAAACGTATATCTAAATATGAATAGCTTTTTATGAAATATTTAATTGAGTATAGTTAGTCGATAACCATAGTAAGTACCTAAGAAACATCAATATGTTTCTATATCTATGTATATTAAAGCACCGACGCAGAAAGCTTTCCACATAAAATTAAAATCTATAACGAAATGATTACACTAGATTAAGTACCTATTTACCTACGTCTTCCGAGAGAGCATTAACTAGATATATTATTAAAGTGAAAAAGCTCTTTGAATATTATTTTTGTAAATACCCAAGATTTTACAAAATATATATTTTATAAAATAGTGTTTAAATGTGTAAGATAGTGCCCACAATCGAAAACAAAAATGACTCTAGATTAAGTTCCAAGAGATTACAAAGTATTTTTTTACTTTGTTTGTTGCAAAAGTTTTACACACTCAACTAAAATTAAAATGTATGTATTTCAAAGTATGAAAACTATTACATTTTGAGTCAAATTGCGCAGTAAATTGACACGTAATATAAATGCTAATATTACCTCATAATATAATAAGTTTTGATACGTTTCTACTGTGTGTAACATATATTGCTTTAGAAATATTTGCTTAGCGCAAGAATTTATACATATCTGTTTGTCCTTACATGCAATTTGTGCACTCTAATTTCAGAAGTTACTTAACCGATTTAAATGCAGTTTTAACTATTGTATTTTGGTATACTTCCCTAAACATTTAGTGCTTATTTTATTTCAATCGATTTATAAATAAAAAAATACTATCATTAAAATTATAAATTTAAGCCAAGTTTGTAATTTAAAAGGAAATGCGGGCAGGCGAAAATAGTATAGTAGAGTAAGTTAATATTTAAGTAAAAGCTTTAAAAGAAAAACAACATCATATCCGACGGCTGCTGAACATTTTTGATGTTAAAAATATAGTAGATATAGGCTATATGTAAATAAACTATTAAAATTCGACTTTTTACTTATACTGATCATTTAAATAAAAAATATATATATATTTTGACATAAAACGAGATTTTGTTTTTAGTTTTCTAACACCAATATTTTTTCTTAACCTACATTTTCTAAAAGTAATATATAATATATAAATATAAAAATAACTACAATTACATATAAAAAGATGTGAATATGAAATACCGTACCTACTAAAAAAATTTGAAAAAGGTAACGCCGTCATCTAACAAACAAATTTTAGCACCCAATTAATAATTCAATTTAGAAAAAAATGCATACAAATATATATTTTTATAACCATTTACATTTAAAATTGAAAAATATCTACTTACCTTTCGTAACAAATCAAAACATAACCGAATAGCAACTTTAAGGCCAACACACCGGTTTGGCTGACAGGCCGGTACTGAGGAAGCTCCGCGACCAATAAAAAACACCCCCTATAACCACGCCCTTCACTAAAATCCACCAATGTAAGGCCTCCCATATCTTTATTTACCGGAAACACCCCTTCCCGCCCAAAGTTATCGATTGGACGAGCCCAGCTTGTTTAAGGCGGGCAGAATTAAAGCTGTGATTGAAATAACCGTTCATTTATAACATTATCGTTTAAAACGCTGCGGTTTTGTTTATTTTGTAATTGTGCTATAAAATAATGGCCGGCATCAACTAGTTATATTGAATGGTACAAATGGTTTATTATTTATGTATATATCAGTGGCAAAGTGTCCATATAACAGGATGCCCACGCACTGATCTTTTGTAAATTATAATAAATAAATAGTTATTAATAAGTATAATTATTTAATATTTTAACAAAACCACTACAAAAATCTGTTTGAATTGATACAAGACAATTTAAGTGTTAAATTGAGTTGAATATTTTTATTATCGTTCAGTGCGAGTCATGATTTTTAATATTTATTCTTAACGCCGGCTAACCTCCACAGAAATATCACACATCCCCTAAATTTCACACATATACTGTTTTTTATGCTATTTTGATGAATTATAATATTTTTGAAAATGTTATTAAATTAATGCCTATTATTATACAAATACCAGCCAGCTCTTTGCCATTCTTTTTATCCAACCACTTTGAAATATAACTACAGAGTCTCCATTTATACATTATTCTCTTGTTTTCTTTTCTAACATAATAAGTCAACCTACCTATTTCAAATATACCAGTTGCAAATATTTGAAAACTAATCTCGTGACCTAAATTTATTCACCCAATAGCCTCAAACGTACCCACAATTATATTTTACGTTTATAATGTTGATTTCTACATCGGGTTACTTTTCGTTTTATATTTTGGTACACATATGGAAATATTACTTACAATATCAGGTTAAATTGCAATTTGAGGGATCCTGAGACGTTGTCGTTTATAGACATTCCACTTCACTTTCCGCCCGAATTTAAGCCATAAGGCTTATGGCCATATGGCGGAGCTCAACTATGCACTTTCTTCACCAGAATGAAGAAATAATTTAAAAAATAAATTTAAATATTATCACTACCTCGAGTGGAGATTGAACCCATTACCATTTGCGTTTCCAGACGCTATTCCACTTCGCTACAACTCAACAGTCCTTCAAGTGATAATAGCCGAGAGTTAAAGTTGCTTATTGACAGCGAATAGTTGATTCAAATATTGGAAGACAATGTTAGTCTTAGTCCAAAACATGGCTAACTAAAGGAAGTTGTAATAAAAAAAATTGATGTTATAGACACCAGTGACCGTTTCACTATTGATCTGATGGTAGTAGGTTCGATCGTCACGCGGGGGAATGATTTATATTTAATATTTTTTTTATTTCCTCGTTCAAGTGAGACAAAGCGCCGTGATTCGCTCTAGTTAGGAGTGCAGCACAAAATGCCTTAGAATCGGACGGAAGAGATATTTGGCATTCAGGTAAAGCGTAAATCAATAAAAATATGGTTGTTAAAAGTCACTTCACATTTAATCAGATTGACTGAAAGAGATCTCCTGTAGAGTGAACGAACAATTCTTTTTTCTGTTTTTTTAAATGTTAGGTGCTATAAAGAATATATTAAGTTAAACTTGCTCATAAATATGTAATCGGTACTACAATATTTAAATAAACAGGTAAATAGAACGTTCTATTTATTAAATTATTACGAATTTGTAGATAAATCTCTATATGATACTTTTTTAAAAATTGTGTTATTTTTTTAAAGTGTTATTCACATACTTAGGAAATTGATAAACATTTGAACGCATGGCTTAGCGGTCAGACCGCTTGTAAGGTATTCAAGACGCGCGGGTTCCAATCCCACTGTGCTCAATTTTTTATATGCTTACTAAAATTCTTTTTCAAATTATTGTTTTTTTGTAATGGTAAATTTTATATATATATATATATATAAAGGTACATTTACTAACTGTTAATATGTTAAAAGTTAGATTTTAAATCTAAAGTCTAGACTTTTGAAAAGGTTTCAAACAACTCACGAATTACATATAACTGTTTGTTTCAACCGTCCAGTCTGTTTCTTTATGCAATTTAATTAAGCTTAAATGAAATAACGTAGAAAAATAAAAAATAGGGACCTGCTGCTTTGATTCTCACCCATGGGAATAATATATTTAAAATATTTTCATTTCACCGCACTGATTGATAACGAGACGTTGAGTTTCGCCACTCAACACGTAATGTCTCGGATTTGGGCGAAAAGTGGAGAACAGAGTGTCTTGACACTAAATTCTCTCTTACTACTTCGCTATATGGAAAAAGCGTGAAGCTACCAAAAAATAACAAAAATCAGGAACCAAAGTAAAATACAAACAAAAACTTAAAAAAATAGATGCTTATCTTTCAATCACTTGGTACTAAATCGTTTTCTATAGAAATGTCATCGCGATAACGGCGAGAGGAGTACGTGGTGTAATAAATGAGCTGCCCGTCTGTACCGATTTAACCCTCAATTATGGAATTAAGCTGCGTTGAAGGGTTCGCAACCCCTGGCGTGAATAGTGACACGTTCGTGATATATCGATATTATCTTCGATGGAGATGGTGCGTACAACAAAAAAAATTGTAAGTGCAATTAAATATGAACACGCTAGTTTTGTAATTTTTGTTGCAATATGAATTCCCGATGTCATCGTACTTTCTCTCTACGTGTACTCTGATTGTAATCATATCTTTGGTATTGTTTTATATATTTCAGTGCTGGTGCACTAGAAAAATACATTAATACGTTGATGATTATTCCATACGAAAAATAATCAAGTTTGGTCAACTTGCCAGCAACTTCCTCGCCTGACAGTGTTTCTTAGTGGAAGGAATATTATTATATTTTCTTTAATTTATCGTTAATAGAATGATAATAGAATTTGTACATAATTATATACATTACATAACGTTGAATATCCCACTACATCCACATATATCTCATGAAAATAATTAAATTCCACGCAAGATTGGTGTGGCGTGTGTGATACAAGAGACATTAATATTTTTAATTCTATAAACGAATCAGATTTTAGTATGGAAAAGTAGGTGGCCGGTTTTAAGGCGGCTTGTATTTAATAAAAATTAAGCAAAGAAATACATTTTACCTTGAAATTGTGTCTAGCATTAATGTTATTATGTTATGTTATTAAAAAAATATTTATTTATAATAATTTACAAAACTATTAAACCGGTCTTAATCGTGTTATATGATCAGATATCAAGATCAAGAGATACGGGTTCGAAAATTTCTAAACGGTCCAAATAAATCAATTCATATATAAATGTGAGAATAAAACTTTAAAAATGTTATAAACCTAGTGTAGCACATAGACAACTTACTCAGTATACTAAATTTAAAAGTTACATAAAAAACTTGTCTATCAAAACAAAAAAGGGGAAACATCGATATATTCTGTAAAAAAATCCCATCCCTACTCCACTCAACTCGTAACTGAGTAGCAACATAATAAAGTGTTGTCACGCTTTATCATATCGATATTGCAACCCCTTTTGCGCTCGCAGATTGATCATTATGGCCACTAGTGTCTGCAGGTAATTAAAACGTTCTTCAGTTAATACTTTTTGATTTCTTTTATTATTATACCTTATACTTTTGTATATATATATATATATATTATAATTAAGTTAGTAGGTAGTAATATTTGTATATATGTTTATACAATTATTATATAAAACTCGTTTATAGAATTGATGTTAGCAGCTAGAAGCTAGAAAAAAGGTTAGCAGCGTCAAGAGGCTAGCTAGTGTCAAGACTCTCCGTTTTCCTGTTTCCACCCGAAATCGAAACACTGTGTGTTGAGTGGCGGAACTCCGCGCCCGCGCCTGAACGGAGAAATATAAAACATTTAAATATAATCATTCCCTCGAGTGACCGCACCAACAACAATTGTGTTTACAGTCAAATGTTATCCCATTGACGGCCTCTACACATAGGTCTCAACTGCTACGATACGGTTACGGCTACAACAGTTCGTGCTTGTACTATTTCATTCGTTTATTTAAATTTCTATGAAAATGAATTTGACGTGAAAAAAATGCCATATAACCATAAAGTAGGTATCAATTATGAAACGAGTAAAGCTTCCAAGTGATTATGGGCAGCTTTTTTCATGTTCAAAAGTAATTTACGTATACATTACTAACAATAAGCACGTGTTTTTTGTACTTACCACAATGTGACTGAGTCTACTTAAAATATCAGGGTTGTTTTTAAACCGTTTCCTGTATAGGAATAGAAACTCTAAAGTGTAACAAATAAAGTAAAAATTTTAATATGTTTTTTAGGGGACTTAGATCATTTTTAAAAGCTTAACTTTTTGATACAAACCGTAATATAAACACATAATCTTCTTTCACATTTATAAGATACCAATTAAATAAGGATTTTTTGCGTGATTTCGTTTGAATGGTAATTTGTAGATTTAGTATGCAATACATAAAGAAAATAAACGATGTGAAATTATTATAAATATATGCGTCTTGCTTTCCCGCATGGTAGACGGAGAGAACCTAGTATCAAGACACTCCGTTTTCAGCTTTCCTTCCGAATTTTAGACATTGCGTGTTGAGCGGCGGCGTGTTGCTCAACCTCGTGCATTTCTTTGTTTGACAGAGAGACAAAGGAAAACAATTTAAATATAATCCCCGCGTGGCGAACCCATAGCCAATAGCGTTTATAGTCATACGTCGTCCCTTTACGAGAACGATAACTTACTTTTGTTATTTGAACTTTTTGAATAAAAAATCTGTAAATATTTTATTTTTATCAATTTCACTTGTTGCCTACTTATATGGATAAGAACCTACATAAATAAACATAACGTATGTGTATATAAATAAGTACGTACGTGTCGTAGAGAAATATTTTAATGTACTCGATAGTTATAAGTTCAAATAAAACTCGGTAGAATAGAAGAAAATGAAATTATTATTTGACGTTTATATTATTTCATGAGACAATAATGTACAGTGAGGGCTATTTCCAGTCATTGTCAATATCAACAGTCATTTCAAAACAGGAGCACCGATGGCTGAGTTGAGTTGAGCTACGTAAAACAAAAAAAGAGTCAGGTTCTTCACGACTTTTCACGTAGACATAGAGAACCTAGAGACAAGACACTCCGTTCTTCGCTTTTCACCCAAATATTAGATTTTATTTGTCTGTCCAGAGCTAGGAAACTTAATTAATTCAAATATAATCATATCCCCGAGTGAGGATCGAACCTCCAACCACTTTTACAGTCAAACGCCATGCCACTGTGGCATTATAATCTTTAAATGAATAGCAACCTTATTTTAGTCCATATCAAAATTGTAACATTATTTAAATTAACTGCTTAAAAAACAAAAAAAGCTCACCTTTCTAACCACACGCCAAAATTCACCTTATACTAAACCAACAGATTAGTTAATGAAGTGGCCCAACCCTAGTTTCGGGTTCCGCAAACATGTCACAGCCCTAGTAATTAAGGCACCATCAAATATGGCACAGCAAATATATTAAGGTTAATAACAGTATATCATTTTTTTATTTAACTATTATTTACTTATTAGCTTAGGCTTAAGAGATTGTTAATAAGGATTTTTGACAAAGCGCGGTGTAAAATTAATTATAAAATGCTTATTTCTCTCTGCCTATCCTGGAAAATTGTTAGAATAAAGTTACAGCACTTGTTAATTTTACTTATAAAATACTAGCGACACCCTCGCGGCTTTGTCCGCGTGAACTAGCTGTTTCGTATATTCGGCGACCAATTAGTAAAACAACTAAATTCCTGGAAAATCTAAAAAAATGGGAGATTTAAGCTAGCCTATAAAATTTCATCACAATCGGTTGACGTGGTGATGGCATTACAGACAGACAAAATTACCTTCGCATTTATAATATTAATATGGATATTTAATATCTAGTAGCAAGTAATATATTATAATATATTTAGCCATCGTGGCGTGTGACAGTCTCGGGGAATTATTACAACAAAATTAGTTTAATTTCTCAATTCTGGTGACAAGACAAAGCGTGGTGTTGAGTTCCGCCACTCAACCTTTTCCCCGCCAGAAAGGAAGTAATGTCAAGACACTCACTCTTTCAAGTGGGAATAGAACCCACAACCAATATTTACCATCACACGCTGTACCATTGCGCTACGGTGGCCTCAATTTATTTACTTAGAAGCTAAATTCTATTTATTAAATGCTTATAAATATATATAAATAAATAAAGATAAAAATATAACTGTAATAGTTCTGAGGAACGCTAGTTGAGACATGGGTGGGTAAAGTGGAATAGTCATAAAAATGTATGAAGCACACAAGATGGGCAGCTAACAAGAGCTTATTGTTACACTTTGTTTCACCGCCCGCCTGTTATTCCGCGCCAACGGTAATTTTGATAAATGAGACCGCTTTATTTACGAAAGAAAACCAACCGGCGAAATAATAATAACGCAACACTCCCTATGTCTCGTGATTTGTAAATATTGGAACTTTGGTATAGCTTCACTTCAGTCAAAGAAAGCAACGTGAGTGGCGGAACTCAACTCCGCGTTTTGTTTTGTTCACTACAGCGAAAATAAAAATAGCTAAACAGACCAATAATAACTTCAAATAAAATATATATGTATAAGTAAATGACAGGAATGTTACTGGACGGATAAAACACGCGTTGACTTAGCAACGTCCATGTCACTTAATATAAAATTATATTTCGATTTCAAGGTAATGTAATTTTTTTTTATTTATTTATGGAGGCGTTGTGGCGCAGTGTGAAAGCGCCTGACTGTATACGAGATGGTTGTGAGTTCGATTTCCACTCGGGGGAATGATTGTATTTAAAATATTTTCATTGGTCCGTTCTACCTGTAGAAAAATATTGTTATTTTTTGTATTTCTATTGTATTATTATAAAAATTATATTCTTCATACATCAAACTTTCTATGTCTGCACGATTTTCGTCGAAACAGCTTCAAAGTTTTTCCATTACATATATACATTACATATATATAATTATATACATTACACATATATAATTATATACATTACATATATATAAAATATCATATTTTTGGTGCACTTCGGACCAGTCAAACTGGTAGCGGTGGTTGAGAATCCAATACTTATTCAGTTCGAAAAATGATAATTAAAATTCATTGATTTTCTTAATGAATATAAATAAAATGATGTTACCATTTTTGATAGTCTTAACTTTACGTTCCTTTTGCGTACCCGCGTGATGCTGGAGACTCATAAAAATATAAAAAGGCAGGAAGTTACCCGCTCTGATATGACAAAGTCTCGACATAATACTAGTTATGTAATATACTAAGGCAGTATAATTGAAAATAATTAAATTGCTTTTCACACACTTAGGAAATTGAAAAACAGTTTTAGTTCAGAAAAGTTTAGCAAACGTATGAAAATTTGAACGCAGTACCGCAGTAGCGCCTCTTAAAATTTTTTATGCTAATTCTAAACAACAGATTCCCTGAATCCAATTATATAATAGAAAACCACAAAGTTGCAACTATAAAATTTGATGTTCAGAAACCAATTACAATATAACAAACAAAATTGTAATAGCATTATTAACTCGTTGTCGCATATTGGTCCTAAACCTTCGTCCACGGGGTGAATTGAAAAAAAAACTGTGCCCGAGCCATAGAAATAGATCGTTAAACAAAAAGGGCTATTGTAGGTACGCTCAATGTTCCCGGGTGAGCACTTATTGTACAAATATAGCTGATTCGAGATATTCTGAGGGAGACGCTTTAAATTTGCGGAAAAAATGACGCGCTTCAACGAACGATTGTATGCGATAGGGTTGTGAATTTAGATAGCATCTGTATATTATTATTTTTGTATAGTATAAACAATGGTTTCTAATTTGTATGTTATGATGTACTTCAATTGCAAAATTTTCACCCTTTGTTTGAATTATTAAGGTTTTTTATTTTTCAGATATTCAATTTTATAACAAGAAATGTGTTCATATTACATATGTGTTCATATTTATTTCTACACTTAATAAGTAATGTCAAGAACATTTTTTTATATCATACAAAAGAAGGTCAGGTTCAATATTCACAGTGCATAATATGTCACAGTAGGTAAACGCCATCATGGCACAGTTGCAAGCGAATAAATGTACCCAAGATGGTCGTAGGTTCGAGTGCCATACAAAAATGTCTATACAATTTAAAATATTTGAATTTTTTTTATATCTAAATGTAATCTTTTTTCTGAATATGGATCGAACCTATAAATATTCACGTATTCAGTCAGACACTGTACCACTGCGCCACGAAGGCCTCATAAAAACTGATAAATTATTATTCCACGTCACACACAATCAACCCTAGAAGAGCCCGCTGTTATTAATAACGGCATATTACAATTCAATTTGAAAGGCCGACGGGCGTCCATAATCTCCTCGCGTAATCCTCCATCAGATAAACTCTAAAATTACGTTCAATGTACATTGTACAATTTACGAGTACATTACATAGTCTACGTAAACAAGTTAAATTGTGCTCTAAGAGTACTGTATTGTCAGCATCTCTATAATGAAATTGCTTATTTTTTATGAAATTTATTATGAAATTGTTTATTGTTCTTAAATTGTTTTTCGTATATTTTTATATATGGAGGAGAGTTGTTGATTTTTTTGTTGTTTGCTGTGTAGTAGAGGTTTTCTTGTCGGTTCCACGCTGCATATATCTCTCACTCACTCTTTCTCTATGATCTCTCTGCCCCTGGAACAAAGCATAAAGCTGAAAAAAATATTTAAAACATATTCAATCGAGAACACCACAAATCAAGTAGTTCATTACAGAATTTATTTGGCATCTGAAAATGAAATAACAATATCCATCAAACAATCTGCTTAACTTTTCAAATTTGTGAAACTCCGCTCTCTATACACAATGTACACATAATGTTTTGTGTATATGTTACTGCAAAAGCCCAAATTACGATAAATCGTTACATTTTCCAGGGAAATTTATGATTTACTAGGTTTAATGACAAAATTTCTTTGATTCCATAGTATTCTTTGATAGTAGAATAAAATAGAATAACCTTTATTGCACACAAAAAAAGTTAGACAATAGAAAAAACAAGTTTTTGATGATTATTCACTTCGTATTTATACATTGGTAAAACCTAAGTTTTAGTATAAATACACCTACCTATGACCTACAAGACACGGTAAATCTTGATAAGGTTAAGCTGGAAACATTTCAGACTTTACCATTAAATGTGGTAAATTTTAAGCTTTACCAAAATCTTATTCTGAACTCCTTCAGGTTTTCCGTAGTACGGGCCTGTACAGTACATACATATACATACATAAGCGAACTCGTAAGCACGAATATTTGTTTGCACCGCGGTCCAATATTGAATTGTGTTGGTAAGGTAATCGGTTTAACACGAGTAATGCTATTTGCCGGTCTAACAGACCCCTTCCAATAGCGGCTATAGTAATTACTGGCGTGATTTGTTTGTTGCTTATCCTTTATTTTAATCATATTTTTACTTGTGTATATTATACGCCTAATTTAAAATAACATGACTTGTCCTAGGTGAATTTTCAAAAAACAAATTATTAAATAATAAAAATTTCTAGTGATTTTGAAAAATCGAACATAGAAGGGTTCGAATCTGAGATATTTGGATATTTTCTAATAGCTCTAGTTAATCAAGCCATACATTCATATCCGACGGTGATATTAAAACTTTTTATTATAAAAATGTAAGAAGATTTTTACAAAGGTTTGTTAGTCCAAGGTGGGCCAAAATAATTCATCCGGGCCAAAAGAAATCATCCATTTAGAAAAATATGAAAGCCAAACAACATCGGATGACTTCTTTTGGCCCGGATGACTTCTTCTGGCCTACCTAGTAGTAGTAGTAAGATATTTCTAAATAGATTTTTAGAAAACACAGGACGACAACAGCGACAGTTTCCAAGAGGCGCAGGTTCAAATCCTGCTAAATTCAAATTTTTATACGTTTTTTAAAAATGTTTTTCAACTTCCTAAGTGTGTGAACAACACTTTAAAATGTTAAAGATGTTTTTAACTTAACGCGGTATCCCGCACAGCAGGGTAGCGAGAGTGATACTAGTGTCAATCCCCTGCTTTAAAAATTAAGGATAATTCTTACAATAATCTGGCCTGAACTTTAAATCGAATTATTCAATATTGTATAACCTGTATAAAAAAGACATATTTAGAAAACGTATAAAAATTTGAACGTGATTTTCACCCGCGCCTTTTGAAAACCGTTCAAGCACTCTGACCGCTAAGCCATGCGTTCTACATCCAGCTACGTTGAAATTCTTATACGCTTATTACAACTTATATTTGTTGTTAGCAACTCTCTCAAAGATTATTCTACGAACAATCGTCTGGCAAGAGATAATGCTATTTATTAAATATATATTTTTTAACATTTTTTAAAGTGTTATTCCCACACTAAGGAAATTGAAAAAGACATATTTAGAAAACGTATAAAAATTTGAACGCAGCGGGATTGGCGCGGGTTCAAATCCCGTAAAAAATATTAGGCTTTTATTTTAAACATGCCACTTTAATCTTTTAATCTTCTTCAAATAAGCAAGAGACCTTGACAGTACAGACCATTTTCTAATTCATTTTCAAGAAACTTAAAAACACAGAAACGTTAATTAATTCCGACATTTTCAGCGGGAACAGCTTGGGGGAGGGAGGCTCGTTTTAACTTTCCGGACCACTGCCCACGCGCCCCTACTATTGTTACTGTCGGCACATTTTTAAATATAATAGAGTCTAATTTTACTTGAGAAATATTTATTTTATTGAGTTTTTCATTATATCATCAGACAGACGTCTGATTTTAAATGCGATTAGTGTCTGCTTCAAACCCCACTCAAAGAAATGATTATATTTAAATAAATTTCATATCTTTTCAGACAAAGCGTGGCGTTGAGTTGCCACTCTTGACACATAAAGTCTGGAAATCGGTCGAAAAGTATAAAACGGAATGTTTTAACACTAAGGGCTTTCTATGCTTTCCCTGTTACGGGGGGAAAAGAATGAAACTGCTTTTAATTATATCCTCGGTTGATTGGTAAAGTAACGGTGTTGGACACAACTTTCTATCATCGAAGATATCTCAATGGGTATACGAAACATATCTAGTGTATTAATAAAATTATGATAAAATTTAATATACTTTTGTTCGTAGTGACGACTCTTTCTAAGACTTTTAGTCCATTTTAACTATTTTCAATGCACCTCTGGACTTTAATGTACTGTACTGTACCGTAATATCGGTAAATATTTATTATTGTGAATAATAAATAAATATTTACCGATATTAAACTACAGTAAAAACATCACTTTACTAAATTTAAATCTACACGCACCTACAGAAGTAGCAATAGAAGCAGATATTGAAAAATTATATACAGACTTATAAAAAGCTATAGAACTAACACACAAAGTTCACATAATTATAAGAAACTTCAATGCAAAAATTGGTAAACCAAAACGACATGAACATCTTATTATGAAGACAAACGAATACGGCATAAGAAATCAAAGTGGACAAAGACTAATATTGAAAATCCATAGAAGGGCTTCTAAAGAAATAGTATTAATAGAGAAAAAATAATATAGATTAATTAATTATAAAAAAATGTGTACAGAAGTAATTTTATGTCAATTGCTTTACTCAAGAGTTAAAAATGTATAAACCAATAACAAGGAAACCACATGTATACCTAAAACACAATGACACTGCAAACCAATGTTATGTTTTTTCTATAAATACAAGGATTTTTATTTTTATTATTATAAAGAAAACACACAGGACAAAAAGACAAGACCATCTTAAGCAACACTAAACACGTAGTGACCTTATATTACAACACAAAATAAAACAAAAACTAGCAGTCATCGGGACTGCCGATAGAAGGGACAACTAATAAATTACATTATTTCATAAAGTTCGAATTAACAATGTCAATCTGGTTCTATTGACATAAAATTAAAATGGACATTAGATTTGTAGGTGACGCCAACCATAAGTTTTTCCCCAAACAAAGTGCTAAACGCGCCTAGTGTTCACTTAATATTTATGTACACACATATATATATATATATAAGAGAAGAAACATGTCCTACAAAAAAAACAAACAAGTGTAACAATTATTACAATATATAGTACAATTGAGTTTCGTTAGTAGAGGCGAGGTATTCAATTAAGTTGATCCTCGTTGTTACAGTGCCTTCCCACTTTTAGTTATGTCTGACTACATTCCATCAGACTTGCTCGGATAAGTATATTGTTTTAAATGAAACAATTTGCGTTCCCCTTACGGAATAACCAAATATATAGCACAGCTTATTTTAATATTTTATTTTAGCAATTCGAATCATTGTGGCGCACTCGTCATGTGTCTGGCCGAACGCAATGCTTGTAAGTTCGAACCCTCCTTGGGAGATTGGTTATTATTAACACACTTTTAACAGCTACACCTGTATCATATAAATAGATATGTCTCTAAAGTTTTATTTTGACCCCACTCTTTCCTATCCGATTTTCTTGGACACGTGTCCGGATCTGATGGCACTACAATATTTTCATGAAAACCAGGATCGACTACTTACTACTTAATACATCTTCTATAATCAGTCAAAATTATGTTGAAAGACAAAAATTTTAAGAAAACGCCAAAAATTGAAATTATTTGATAACTCAACAACCCATCTTCTTTTAGGTTGTTTTTGACGCGTCATCTTTTATTGTTTTTTTTACCTAAATTCATAAATGAATGTTAAAAGATAGGTGATGTATATGCGGCCACGCCTTCTAACCGTGACTGTAGATGTAACGTCGGTAATAAAGTGACCATTGCTAAAGAACTTTGTCTTACTTATTTAACCGCATACGTATCAATAAGAATGCGTGGAACGGAATATTGGCGTCAAAGACATGAATGACGTGCTTGTGTTGGAATGAAAGGGGAAGGGCGAAACGGAAAGAAAAGAGTGACACGACGCTTGGTATAATTATTCCGTTTGGCTTGAAATTTAAATACATAGATTATTTCCATAATTATGGTTTCATTTTGATTCGTTCTAATTCCATATTCATATAACCATAAAGAGAGTCACATATTTCTGGCACTGTTTCTATCATATAATTTCTACGATATTTCTCTGGAATATCGATTAAAAAAATATATTTTTATCGACTTTTTAATTCCAGCTTCAAAATACATTATACTATATTCTTTTCCATTCGCTCTCATGTATCCCATATAAATTTCTTTATGGTCAAACATCTCGTGTGTCCTGAGAGCAACACGGAAGGGAGAGCCATAAGATGCCGTACCCTTCTGTCAAAGTATAGGTCACTAAATTAAGTACTCGGGGTACTCACTAGACTCAATCTAGTTGCGCTCGTGAATGAAAAGGCCTAATTATTCCGTTTCTTGATGCATAAAGATGGGGTTACCTTATATAAGTAAGTCATATTAATAATATCATTACTTTTTACTCTACGATAAACTTAAAAATTATAATACTAAACGCTTGTTCTATTACGGATGTGCTTATTAACACAGACCTCATACTCAATGCGGATCGGTCGAGCAACTGATCCGAGTTTATTTACTGCGAACGACCGATATTGGTGTACCGCGTCGTTGTCGATAAAAATCGCTACTGGAAATGATTCAATTATTTTAGTTTACTATAACTCTTTTTTTATAGTATTTAATAAAATAATCATGATACAATACTTACAAGTGCTTAAACGTTTAATTATAAATACTAAGTTTGTATTTCGGACGTTTCGTTAATTTATAAAATTCTGGCAAGTTTCATAAACATCCGGGCTTAAGGGATATATCATTAAAAAACCAGACCCACAAAAATGTATTAGTCATATTAATAATAAAAGAACCCAACTTTTAAATTAAATTTTAAAAACAAATGACACAAAACTTAAGCATTTAATTATAAAACGTAGCAAATAAAATCTTTTTTTTTTCTCATATGTGGTCACTGTAATAAAAAAATTTATGCCATTTATTAAAGCTAATTTCTCCAACCAACTTCTCAAATTTATCGATAATAGGTATCGATACGTGTTAAGCCACGGATGCTTAAGAGTCTATGTAAAGGAAACTCGTAATTACACTGTTATAACACAGAATGTTGCTATGTGTGTGTGTGTAAAATTTTTGTGTATCCTTTTTATTTCTATGTGTGGTTTTGTAATGACGGGTCTTTGTTATTTTGTGCGAGTGTGACAAAGTGTGCGTAACTGATAATTTACCCGTATAAAATGGCAGACAGTTCTGTATCGGAAAAGATACGGCTACTCTTCTCCGTATTGCTCCATGAGTGTGTGTGAGTGTTATTTTTGCCTTGCTTAAGTCATAACTTATAATGAGTATTATATTTATTTATTTTTTATATTTTATGTGGATGGTTATTTTATTACAAAAGTTTCTCTACTACGGGATTTACAGTATTTCAGTTGATGCAAAGATTAGTTTCATTCCACATATAGATGATATCATAGCAAAATCATTAAGAACATTAGGGTTTATTATAAGATCTAATAATAAGGTTTTAAAAAATCCAGTACATTTATAATGTTATATAATTCGTTCATTAGAAGTTACTTAAAATATTGTTCAATAGGATTAATCGCGTATAATATTGGTATTCAAAAATACATTTTAGAACCCGACGTTTCGAACACTTTACAGTAGCCCGTGGTCACAGGTAGACTGAGGTGGCATTTGTCTGTCATTTGATACAATTATTATATCAAACTACCGCCAACGATTTCTTAGTTGCCTCCTGTACTGCCCTGGATTCTTGCAAAATGAGCTGACTGTATCTTGCTCTCTGGTGTGATCGGATTGGGACTTCAAAGTTTTCAGTACTAGGTCCCAGGTGATAGAAAGTTTCCAACCGTCTTCTCTTTTGAAATTAGGGTGTTTTTGTATTTCAATGGCCTCGCGGATCATCCTTGGGACATCTGTTTTCTTTAGCGAAAATACGAGGTTTATCAAACCTGATGTAATGGTTGGATTTATCCGTTGTATGCTCACACACAGCGGACTTCGATACACGCCCATTCTTGACATCGGAGATGTGTTCCTTTACCCTTATACCGATGCTCCTCTCCTCTTGTTTGACTCTTCTGTGTGCCTCCTCTTTGTTTGTTTAATGGAAAAGTTAGAAATCCTTAACTAATTAACCTCAAATCATTCTTTTTTTATTTACTATTGTTAAATAGAAATTACTCAAAATGTATTTATGAATTATGTAAATTTTAATTATTTTTAGTCTTTTTATTGTTTGTTGGGTCATTTTGTTTGTTTTTTTTTTAGAATCAGTTTTATTTTATTTTTTTAATTAATTTTTGAGTTATGTTATATTTTTGAGTTTACATTAAGAAAAACAAAAACATATAATTTTTTTGTGTTTAGAAACAAGATGTAAACAACATTTTTATTTACATATAAAGTTAGCCTGTAATTGAGACCTACTAAGTTACAATGTATGTTTAAATATATTCTTAATATGTAATGTTGGCTTCCTAATAAATAAATATATAAAAATCTACAACTATTAACTATGTAAACTATAATTGTCACCGTACAGATTGTTAAGATATTCAGCCTGATTCTGAACGCAGCCAATATATATATACTCGTATGTTCTTGAAGGGTATTCCCGTACTTATGACACTTTCCTCTGAGAATATATAATGCTATTAATTATAAGTCTATACTCTATACAGTCTACTTAGTTACTTAATATTTTCCTTACACTTTACGTACTTGCACTTCCTATTGGATATTGGATGCGGCGTTTTGCTTTTACAAAGGAATTAAATTTTAGAAGAGTTCAAAATTCTTTGAATTCGTATATAATACAAGTAAGTTACTATATTTATAGTCTACTATAGTATATTTTTTTGTGCTTCACATTCATAATTATCGTTTAGTTTTTTTTTTCATACTTTTGTCATTTTCATTTTGTGGTAAGTGTAAATAAATAAATATTTTACATAAATTAAAATATTGGTCGTAACAACCAAGAGAAGCGGACGCTTAAACGTTAAGTGTCAATAATAAAGATATGTTGACAATTTCACTAGACTTTTCACTTAGTATTTTTTATTCATTGTGACATTTATTCTGACAAGTTGTTTTAATATTAAAAATTATTGCTTTCCTTTCCTTGGAACGTGATAAGCATCCAGACGGTAAATTCATGGGATTCAGTCATAAATAACGTACAACAATAAAATATCGTATGTCACATTCGTTTCAAAGTAGTTTCGTTCAGAAAGTTACTGTCATTGCTTTATTAGATTTCTCTAATGCTTTAGACACTGTAGACTACGATATACTTCTTGCAATCATGAAATGTATTAACATTTCTTCCATTGCCATTGCTGGTTCCGTTCCTACCTATTTGGCCACGTGCAGTGCATTCAAGTCAATGATAAATATTCTTCCCCGTTTGAACATAGTGCTGTCTCCTAGGCGGTATTCTTGCTCCGCTCCTCTTCTCCATCTTCATTAACTCTATTACAAACTCTTTCATCTTTATGCCGACGATCTTCAAATCTACGCAACTGCATCTATTGATGACCTCCATAATTCTATAGCTGCGCTTAACTCATATCTTTATGTTATGCTAATAATGGAAATATTTTTATATGGATATTTGTGATGATATTTATATAAATTCTTATGTAATATATAATATGTAAATTTTAACTAAGTTTATCTTATTTATTTCTGTATATCATTTGTACACCTACCCAATTCTTTGCCTTCTTGTCTTTTTTCTGTAAGGGTTGCCTGGAAGAGATCACCTGTGGTAATAAGGCCGCTTTTACACCGAAATTGTTACGAGTATATAGTGTTCGATATCAACATTGTTACTAATATCTTGGTGTAATTAAGAGTTAAATAAATAAATAAAGTAGGTATGCATGTATCAAAGTATGTAAATATTGTAGCTTCAATATTGGACCTGTCATCGCATAATCAGGCCATTAACCCTTTAACAGTCATAAAGAGTGGACAGTGAAAAAATAAAATTGATAACAGTTAGCGGTATATAATAGAAGTAAAAACATATGTACATATAATATATATGTATATATATATATTTCTATGGTGGAAAATATATTCCCTCTACCGGTCAGATTCTATACTCTATTGCATTCTCTTTTTACGCGCCTGACCTATTCTATTATTGTAATTATATATAATAATTTATTTTTGGTAGTTTGGTAAACTGCAAAAATCAAGTTCTTTTATTTATTACAAAAATATATTTTTTTATTTATTACACAAATATATTTTTTTATTTATTACACAAATATATTTTTTTATTTATTACAAAAATATATTTTTTTATTTATTACAAAAATATTTTTTATGAAAATCACTGAAACAAGGTGCTATGCACATTGCGACTTGGCATTTCGCACACATGATTTTCGAACGTTTGTCGTTCGTTTTAGTGCTGCACATTTTACATCTCTTGTACGACTGCAATTGGCACTTCTTCGGGCACAGCACTGATAGCTTCTTGACGGTTTTCATTCGTGTTTTTCCGCCTGTTAACATAAGATGGCGTACTGCCGGTCGAGTCTCTTCCTGTTGGTAAAACCACCTGTCAATACTAGTGCTAAGCCGACTCTAAATTCAAGATGGGGAAGCGTAGAATTTTTATTGCTTTTGTACAAGAAAGCATCAGTTATGCTCGTGTCGAGGAAAAAATAGAAAAGTCGCAGCCACCATCTGTTACTTCGTCTGCCCACTGAATACTTCTCTCCAGCTGATCAACGCCACCCATTCGCTTGTATTCTTTTACGACAAGTGGGCAAGGTACATTCTTTTTTCAGCCGTCTTTCTCAGTTCGTGTCACTGTGTCTGTGTCACTACAAATGAAACATTTTCCCGTACTCTCTATTTGAAGTGTCCTTTCAACAGTTTCAGCTTTGTTTTATTTTTTATTATTAGAGGCATTTCCGCCCGGCGCTTGCGCACTGTTCCCGTCGTAAAAATTCCGTTTTCGTGCAAGTAATCTAGTAGTTTATAATTACAGAAAAAAATATTAAATATCAAGTGAACGTTCTTTACCTCTTGTTGTATTAATTTCTCAGGCAACTTTTTTGCAATCTTTACTCCTAATCTTTCTTCAACTGATTAGTCTTGCCGGTATATATATCAAACTCGTATTGGTGTAACTCGCACTGTCGCAACGACACAAAACTTTGTAGCCTCGTTTTGTTTCAAGGTACAGAGGCATGTATTGTTTCAAGGTACTTCTGCTTTTGAAAAGGACCATGGACGTCGATACTCTGTGACGAAGAGTTTAAGCGTTGATTTGGCAAGCGTTATTGATAATATTTATAAAGGGTCGGATCTTGTAAAGTTTGTCGTCTTCTTCTCTGGGGTGAACGAATTGTCATTAATATGTAGACAACGCATAATATTTTTGACCTTTTGAGGCATTGTAGCAGCTATTTTTTCCACTCAAAAACCTGGATCTGATGACCAATGCTCTGTAGAATGTCTATTATATCTGTAACCTTAATTAAACCTACAAATATTTTTACCGCAAATCTTTATTGGTGAAAAAGACTGGGCCAAACATTTTGAGTGGGAACTTTGAATTCACTGCAAATCGGCTGGATGGATTCGTAGCAGCTTATGCTTTTGAAAACCGAGAGAGATTTCCAGCTTTGAAGTCACCTGACGCCTACACGTTAGGACTCTTTTGGAACAAATGTAGTGAAACGTATTGCAGATTATTTCTATCAGCAATAACTGGAATTTATGAACAGTTCTTGTACTACCCATTGATTTGTGCCATAAGAAAAGTTCAACTAAATAAAGTGCTTATTAAACTCATCATCTCACACTCATCATTAAAATACCTAAAGTAAAGAATTCCAAGATGTTTGAAAATTTTGTGGAAGCTTTTTCCTAAAACTTTAATTCAAGAGTTGGAACTGTTCGTGAAACCTTAAAAACTAAAATTTATTTTTGAAATAAACAAATATATTTGAATTATTTTCATCTCATCTTCCTGTCACTTAAAAAAAATTACATAATCATAATTGTATGTACGCTACACTTTTTTATATTCTTTATTTAATAAAAGGTTGGCAGCAAAATATTTTTTTAATTTATCACTTCAGTCTAAATCTTTGTATTTTCTCTACGTGTTGTTTTATTTAACACTTTCCACAAATTTTATAAGGAATTTTTCAATGTTATATACAAAATAGTTTTAAGCTATGTCAGACACAGGAGTCAAAATCATTTTAAAGGAATATTCCTTATATAATTATCTCCTTGCAGTGTTCAAATAATAGTGACTTTGGGTTCCATCAACCAAAACCCAACATCCCAGCGCTATGTTGCCCCTAGGCCAAAACAATCTTCAAGAATTTACATTATACACATCAAGTAGTGTTAAAGTATAGGCAAAACAAAAAAAATGCTACACGTTTTAAAGCGATTTATTAATTTCAAAAATACCTACAACAGTACATAATGATGCACTACTACGTATCACTATGAGAATACACAACTAGCAAACACGTGAGAAAATTACAAAACTATACTAACTCGCGATTTCAATTCATAAGTCCTATAGTATTTATTTTTTTAATAATAAATCAATAAAATAGTCAGTTTTTTTCGTTATCATAATATACATAGAAATTTATTTATTTAACATTACATTTATATACTACCTACTTATACTATGTTTCACTGACAATCCTCATTCACACCGCACTTGAATAAAACCAGTTGACAATAAGCATAACACAAAATATACGTAAATAAAAATGCATAATAAAAACTGGGTAATGGTGTGAGGGACACTTTGTTACAGCTCATATTATAAAAAAAATACATAAAATTATAGACTAGTAAATGTCGTACAAAGATATCAACGTATGTCACTGAAATATTATGAAACTATTTTTTATATTCAAATCCTGCTACCCTACGTTCAAATTTTAATCAAGAATTTATATAAGATATACGATTATCGTTAATTTGAACTGAGCTGTGTATGTTTTTCGCATAGCAGGGTAGTCAGCGAACCTAGTGCCGAGATACTCCGTTCTCCACTTTCCGCCCGATATTGAGACATTACGAGTTGGGTGGCGGGACTCAACGCTACTGTCTTGTACTAGAGCGACGAAATGACAATAATTTAAATATAATCATTCCCCTGACTGGGAATCGAACCCACAACCATATAACAAAATCATACAAAAATACAAATAAAAAACTAGTCATAACCAAACCTACTCATGTATGAGACAAAGTTTCAAAAATAAAATTATAGCAAAAACATTTGAACACGAACGACTTTAATATAATAAAAAACGAATGTGTGAAAATTAATTAAATTTGAATCGAGAAGCTCTTAAAGCTATTGAGCTCTTCAAAATCGAGCTGATATATTTTTGAAAGTGATTACTAACCAGTGGAATAATCTACATATAAACATACAACTTCTTATAATCCATACAATACCTACAGTTAATGTTTTTAACATACAAATACAGATTATAAAATATAACTTTCATTTTATGATTAAGTGGCATTCAAAAATAAGTATTGAAATTATTGTAATAAATTCGTTAAAAGGCGATCGAGACTAACTGAAATTACTAGAACGTATCGCTTTGAATCCCGACAACAATATATCTTTAGCTAGTTTCAATCTTTTACACAATAGATTAATTATTATACAATTACCAAATTACACTAGCTGCACTATAAGTATTCAAATAAAAAGGACAAATTTATAAACTGATTTAAATATTAAAACTAATGTATACAGAATTTCTAAAACAGATAAACATACAAATAGCAATATATATATATATATAAATATGTTAAAAATGATATTTTTTATACACAGTAAAACATTTTTCGTCTGCTATACAATCAGTCAGTCTGTTTGTCCGGCTAACCTCTGGAACGGCTGGACCGATTTTGAAGAGACTTGGTTAAACGCGGGAGGCCTCTGTCCAGCAGTGGACGTATTCCGGCTGATTATGATGACGAAATAAAATTATTTTTTGCAATTCTAATTAAGAAAACAGATAAAACTTAAGTCCCGATGAAATTTATAATTATATACAAATTGATTAATATTATTTAAAAATACACATATACAAGAAATATAATATTAATACAAAAATGAACATATTAATATTAAGAGAATGCCAAATAAAAAAAGGAATAGTATGCCAATTAAGTAATTGCTACATATCACATAGAATTTAATTGTACATTTGTTTTAATAAAACATTTAAAATATTACGGCTTCTATAATATATATCACACCGTTACAACAAAAAATGCAAAACTGAAAATTTTACTGTATATTTTAGGCGCCGTTGCGGTTTGAGTGGCGGAACTTCAGACCGTACTTTGTAAGGACAAGAGCGAGGAAAAAAATTCAATTTGCCCGAATGCGGATGGGACGCTGTTCCACTGCGCCGCGATGGTCTCTGACCATAAAAAACCCACAATTTTCAATTTTCTGAGTTAAGTTATGCAACTTTCTTTCTTCTGGCGTGATATATTTTAATGTGCCAATATCACATAGATAATATATCTTTACAAATGACAGATGCTTATTATGTCACTTATCGACGTGCTGCATAATAGAAATTAATTTGTTATAAATATTCTAATAATTATTTTGTAAGTAGTTACATTGTACGATCGATCGAAGGCTAATTTATAATGAAATACAATTTAACAAGCAAATAATATTTACTTATTAAATTGTATAGTATATTATACTATGTTGATAGTTTTTATGGATGACATATTATAATAAAAAATTAGCATTTTGTTTTTAGTAAAGTAGAGGTAACAGAAGCATTTTTTATTTAATCGCTGTAAGGAAAACATTTAACAAATTCATTTACTTTATTTAAAACTCTCATATATTCAGTTCAAAATTAAAATCAGTTACAGAATTGCCATGCCATTAAATGTTGTCATATAAAAATTCACAGCTAAAAATAAGTTTATCTAACATATACAATACGTAAAAATAACATAACAATAAACAATTTCCATTATCCAAAACAAATAAATGCGCACAACATCAAAAGCTAATACAAAATGGCGTAAACATTTATAGGTTAGGTTTGACTAAGTTTATTTATACAAAGTTAATATATAGACCGACATTTAATTATATATATGTACATAATAACAATAATTAAAAAAAAAATTAATGTGTAATAATAGTAGAATGTAGACAGTGCGGTACAACATGTCTATAGGGCAACCTATAATTCTTGACCGTTCTAGCTGCTAGGCATTTCAAAGTGGTGTATTTTAGTGGATTTACAATAGACGTGAGATTTTGTTGGTTAGCTTTAAGTATTTCTTCGGGGGTTTCCCCTTCGTAGTTGACTGTGTCTATGTGAGCGCCGTGGGAGAGAAGCTCGCGTACGACTTCCGCTGGACACGGGTTCAACTGGAACATTTAAAATACAAATTAAATATTTAAAAATTAATATTAAGAGTAACTATCATATACATACACCTACAATATGTAACAATAAACAAACAATTACTAACAAAAACAATGCAATTCGTAACGCAATTTTAATAATAATATATCCGTTTTATTCAAATCATTTTAAGCCTACTTGCTTGAATACTACAAAGACTAAATTACCAAATTAATAATAACTTAATTTAAATAAACATTTATAGAAAACGTATAAAAAAATTTAACGCAGCGGGATTTGAACCTGTTGGAATCCGCCCACGCGCTCTGACCTATAAGCCGTGCGCCCACACTCGACTACGTCGAAATTCTTATACGCTTATTACAACTTATTTTTGTTGTTAGCATCTTGTAATCATTTTTAAATGATAAAATGCGTAAGTAACATTTTTAAAATGTTAAAAATGATTTATTTAAATAGTTCAAATGACAAATGAGGAAAAGAGCCAAAAGTATTAAAACTCCCGCACTAACCTTACAGACCATGTGCAGAGCCGTGTTCCCGTCCGCGTCCCGCGCGTCGGGCGCCGCGCCCAGCCGCAGCATGAGCCCCACCAGCGCCGGGCACGCGTCCCCGCCGCCCCCCCCCCCCGCCGCGCCCCCCGCCGCCGCGCCGCGCCCGCGCCCCACCTCCGACGAACACGCTATGTGCAATGCTGAACGACCTTGTCGGACCTGGACGTGGGAAATATGTATTAAAATATATTATATTATTAGCGACCCGCTCACAGTTTCGCCTGCGACAACACGACTAAAATATTTCCTTTTTGAAATAAAACTATTTTTGACCGGATTAATCGCGTATAATATTGGTATTCGAAAATACATTTTAGAACCCGACGTTTCGAACCGAACTTTACAGTAGTGCGTGGTCACAGGTGAGGATGAGGTGGCATTTGTCTGTCGTTTGATACAATTATTATATCCAATCCTAATGGCACAGTAGGCCACACAGTGTATAGGAAACCTACTCAAACCAACAGATATCTCAATGGTGAATCCCACCACCACCTTACACAGTTATCTACCGTTGGCAAATCTTTGTTACAGAGTCTTGGAATGAGAACATGGACAACATTTTTTCCCATTTTTGTTGGTGGTTCCAGAAATTTCATTGATATTAAAAAAGCTGTAAATACGATTCAGCTACAGCATTAATTTATGTATAGAATAATGATAAATGTTAATACTAAAATATTAAATATTAGAAATACATATATAAAAACAGTTATGTCTTTAGTCTAGCTGTATATAATAGGATTTTTTTTTATAATTTAGCATAGTTAACAAAAGGTACCGACCACATAAAACTATTACAAAAAAGACCTATTAATCTCATGACCCAAGCCATCCCACAACTTCATAAAAAAAAATGGAACCCGCGCCTACCTTAATATCAAGCTTGACCAAAGCATACACAGCCTTATGTATCTCTCTAGTGACTTGTGGGGTGCACTCGGGCGTGTCAAGCAACCTCGCTAGTAACGCAGCCAAATGCAGAGAGATCACTAGCACGCGCTGGAGAGTGGAGAGCGTGTGGTCTCTGTCAATCACTTTGGAGGTGAGCAGCTCCATGCCACGGTTGATTTCGGACAGTGCTTTACGGAACACCGGATCGATGTCTTCGAAAGTCACCGGTGGTACTATGCGTCCTGGAATTAAGGGTTACGGTTAAAGTGTATAATTATTACTCAAAAGAACTGACATTACAAATATGGTTTAAAAAGTAAATCATCGTGACGCATTAAGACAGCGTTCGACTGCAAACCTTTGATTGGTCGTGGGTTCAATTCCCACTCCACGGAATATATAAATTGCTTTCACTTTTTCTCTCCTCTAAGACAAAGCGAGACGTTCAATTTAGCAGTGTAGGCAGAGAGAACCTAGTGTCAACTCGTTCTTCAATTTCCTCCCGAAATTGAGACATCACGTATGGAGTGACAAACTCACCACCGCCTTTAGTCACAACAGAATGGAACATATATGCCGCTAAATCGAGTCCAGCTACCTCTGAGCGGCGGACGCGCGCGCTCGGCCAGCATGTAGGAGAACAGCTCGGCGAAGCTGTAGAGGCTGGACTGCGTGAGCGGCGACAGCGGCGGCAGCACGGCGCGCTGCATGTCCAGCGCGTGGTGCCACAGCTGGCGGCAGCGCGAGAAGCGGCCCGCGTCGGCGTATACCGCGCCGCGGTAGCGCACGTAGTACGACGTGTCGGGGTGCGCCGGGCCTGGGGTGCCAAAATGTTAGCAAATTTAAATCATTTTGAACAACTTTTACTATGAAAATATAATCAAAGAATATATATGTATTTATACCAATCACCACATTTCTTTTTTCACATCGCTTTGTCTTGTTTACCAAAGAGGAGAAATGAAGCTATAATTGGACCCACAAACAATCGCAATTACAGACGGAATGGTCACAAATATTAGCTTACTTTAAATTATTAAAGAAAAACACGTGTTTTTAACAAGCCTAGTGAAAACATGTGCTTTCACTAGGCTTGTGTATTTATAACAAACGTAATAGCTTGAGGACTGCGGAATAAAACAAAAATACAAGATATATTTATCAACTAAAATGCTTTATGGACAGTTCGAATTTTCTTAAAGTTTTCTAAAATGTATTTGCAAATAGAAAAATATAAACGCGAATAATTTTGCTATAATAATTTAATTTATAATATATTATTTCATTATGCCGTGCTTCGTTTAACATTATTATTTTAATTTTAAGTTATGAAAGTATGAAAAAATCTAGTATACTCATTAGCAAATAAAGCATATTAGAATTACATTTCTTAAAAAAATCAATACATTTTACCTACTCAAATTAACCGAGACCAAATTAAGCTTAGGTAAGTAAGTAAGGTGTGAGATCGTGTCCTGTTTGTTATATTTAAATGTTCAATAGTTTTCTAGGAATTGGAGTTAGATTTGGTAAGTTAATTGAGTGAATTTACCTAATATCCTTTCACGTATAACCAGGGCTTGCATCCTCATAGCGTCGGGGTCGGCCAGCAACTCTTCTAGCTGCTGAGCGTTGCTAGGCTCCACCGCGTAGTCGTAGGCCTCTATGCGAGGTATGTCCTTTGGTTTGGGTATCGGTTCACTATCCGTCTGATGGGGAATCTGAAAATGTTATAATAGGAGTTTAAATATTAAGAAATTATGCTACATTTACTTAATTATAGGTTCAAGGAGAAACTCCTTTGCATTCCATGGATTCACCGCCTGGGACTTGCCAGAACAATGTGTATACTTAACAGACGAGAGAGATGCCACCACACACATCTCACTGTCCGAGCTCCTCTCTCTTTACATAACTAAACCAAACTAAAGGAACAAATCAAATTTGAAAAGATTTTAATTAATGCCTTTGAAATACGTGGTAGAAATGAAATGATGATAATCAGTTTAAGACAACAAAAACTGTGATTTCACTTTCAGTGCGGCATCAATTTACATGGTTTTATTTACATTAGAAATTATATGATTACATGGTTTGTGTGGTCGCAAATAAAGCCCGGCTAATTAATATAAAAAAAACTATTAATTGATATTAATAAGTAGACAGAATTCAAAATAATTAATAAATGAATAATCAATCAACTCCTACGAATAAATAATCTATAGGCAATAATTGACAATTACAAAGTAACAACGAAATACCAAGTTCATACTGACTGTTAACGTTCAAAATATTATCAGGTTAATATTTCAAAGCAGAAGAACCTAGATTTGGGCACTCCGTTCTCCACGTTCCAGCAGATTGCAAAATCGCTGTTAGAAAAAAAAATTAGAAGCTATAACCATCTCATTTTTTGTTTTCTCATTTTTAAAGAAGTGTTACATTCCCACACTTAGGAAATTGAAAAGACATATTTAGAAAACGGCTATAAAAATTTGAACGCAGCGGGCCTTGAACCCACGCCTCTTGAACGGTTTCAAGGAGGCGCGGGTTCAAATCCCGTTCAAACCCTGCATTTTCTACTTCTGTCTTTTATACCATGTATCTCACCTATCGTCCATCGCTCGTTTCCATAGCGCCAGTGCCAGCGCCATATCTCTCCTCTTACTCCCACGTACGCGTTTGCGCCTATAGTTCTAACGCGTCGATCCTCTGCTGACGCGATACAAGGCGTTGTCTGCGTTTGTTAAATGTTTCTACTATATGGTGTGACCAGTTACACAGTGCAGCTAGGAGAGGTGTCATACCTGCAACAAATACCTTTTTTTTTTACATAATTTATTTTTATTAACTCTATATCGGCGACGCACCCACGTGGGACGAGGCTGACGAGTATACGCGATGTTTGTGGGTTCGATCTGATTTAGATTCGAAATGATTATATTTCAATTATTTTAATTTCTCCGCTCCTGCTTGGCCAAGTTTCGTGCATTGTCTCCAATTTGATTGAAAAGTGGAGAGAACTGCAAATAGCCTTGACACTAGGTGCTTTCTGCCTACCCCGTTGCTCAGTAAAAAGCATTTATACAGTAGTATTAAATTTTATTATTACAATAAACAATTTGAAAAACACTTTAATATAAACGCATCGTTCGCCTTCTTTAGAGCTCAAAATGTATAATTTTTAGAGCTCAAAATGTGGTGTGAAACACACATATGTAATTTTCTGCAAGTATTTCTAGATAGAATTAAAATGAATATATATTTTTTTATTAACATACCATAGGAGTCCACGTCCATAGTGGCTCCATGTCCTAAAAGCATCTTGAGTATATGTAGCGATCCACTCTCAGCGCAATCGTGCAACGCTGTATTCCCTTTCACGCTCTTCCTATTGACGTCCGCATTTAACGACAGCAAGTACTTAGCTATGTGTATGTGGCCTTTGTAACATGCGATCATGAGGCAAGTATGGCCGTGACGATTCGCTATTTCTATATCTGTAAAAAATATAAACAATTAATGATTTTTTTATATCTTATAATAAAACATCGATGAGGAAATTGGGGCGCAGGTGTAAGCGCTATTGGTTGTGGCTTCTATTCCCACTGGGAGGAGTGATTATATTTAAATTATTTTATTTTTCCACTCTGATATATAAGACGCAATGTCTCGATTTCGGGCGGAAAATGGAGAACGGAGTGTTCTGCCACTAGGTTCTCTCTGATTACCCGCTATGCGTAAAAAAGCGTGAGGACCCGCTATGCGTGAAAAAGCGTGAGGCTGTATTATAAAACATAAACTATATATATTTTTACCTGAAATATTGTCTGTAGATTTGCATAGGGTTTCAAAGGACAAACTGATTAATCTATTTTAAATATAAGAGTCGTAAGGTCTAATTTTGGATTCGTTATGCACTGAAGTAGACAAGTGTTATTAAAACTACTTACGTCCGTATCATCGAAGCAGGCCCAAATTGAAATATAATTTTATATAAGAATTAATTTATATTTAAAATAAGTTACTTTCATCCCCATATTTAGAATTAATTCAGCATTAAAAAAAAGTAAAATAAAATTTATTCATTCATCATTCGTTCCAAATAACACACAATGTATCGACTTTGGTAAGAAGTGGAGAATAGGGTCTTGCTACTGGCATCAATATCAAAATATTATATATTTTATTCAAATAGGCTATAACAATCACTTCCAAGTCTATTAATATAAAAATTTACTCTCGAGCTAAAAAACAACTCACCCGCGCCATTTTCAACTAGGAACTTAACAATATCGTAATGTCCATCAAAGCATGCTGCTCTGAGGGGTGTACTATGGGTTCTCGTCGTAGAGTTGACGTTAGCGCCCGCGCGTACCAACAACCTCACTAGTGGTAGATGCCCGGCAGCAGCAGCACACCATAGTGGCGGCGCGCCTTCTATCGTCTCACCGTCGAATGTTACTGAAAATGTTGATTATTTATTAACATATCTATATATTACATAAATTCATAGCTTTAAAAAGTTTTTTCTTTAAATTACAAGTATTTTAATTAAATATCACTTTAAACCAGCATTTCTCAAACTATAAACGTAAATTCTTGGATGACGCACCAAGACCTAACCAAGGTCTTTATCCGTTTTAACAACGCTTGTATTTTTTTATAATGCAAATAGAATAAATAAGAATAAATATGTTCCTATTACAATTATAACCAACATTTTATTTACATGTCTGTTCTTTGAATTTTTTGTCAATTTTTGACCATTAATTTGAATGTTACTACACATGGCACTGCCTTACATGTTATTATTCAAAACCATTTTCATGTAAATATCCTGACAGACTGTACTGTAAAACACTAAATTCTCAATTTTCCGCTGAAGTTCGAGATCATTGTGTGTTGATTGGTGTAATTCAACTACATTTCACTACATTTAGTCTTATCAGAGTGGAGAAATAATAATTATTTAAATATAACCATATTTAAATATACCTCGAGCGGGAATAGAATTCACAACCAATGCCTTTACAGTTACACGCCATCCCATTGGGTCGCGATGCTGTTTTTATATACATACTCTTTTATTATCTAACAATGACGTACAAAAGATAAATAATATATTATTATAAGCAAACGTAAATACAACTCACACGCGCAATGGCGTATAGCCAAGCAATTGACGCAAAGGAAAGTCAATGCGGAGGTAAAAACAATACAGCTTAATATGTTCTATAATTAAACATTTATTCACTTATTTTTTATTAATTTGGTATTACAGAATTTTACTATTTGATTTCAACTTTTTCATTATTTAATGTATATATATATATATATATATATATATTTTTAAATTTTCGTTCTATCTAAATATTAAGGTCATTGTGACGCAGTGGTACAGTAGAAAGCAGCAGCAGTTGTGAGTTTTATCTCCAACTGGATAGTAGAATCATTTCTTCACTATAGTAAGACAAATCGCGGCGAAGAGTTCCGCCACAAAACACGCAATATCTCGTGGATGTATCGCAATTTAGGTGAAAAGCGGAGAACGCATTTTCTTGATACTAAGGTATCTCTATATACTCGCTATGCGGGAAAAAACATGAAGCTTGAAGAACTTAGGTATATAAGCTCTTTTCGGCCTAAAGGTTGTCTGGAAGAGATAGCTTTTCAGCCATAAGACCGCCTTTCGTACATTCCTTTTTTTTAAACTGTTTTGTACCTATTGTTTTTGTCAATTTAATGTGGTGTGCAAATAATGTAATAATATATCTATAAGTATTCCTGGAGGTAGGATTTAAGCCACAACTGCAGCGTACAATTAAAAACTTTCCACCTATACGAAGAAATAGCAATAACTATTTCCCCATATGAGTCAATACTACTAATACACTTATCAACAATTATATTCAAACAAAGCAAGTATGTTTATTACAACCGAGTCAGCCCAGCATATTTATTAACTTTAGTATTAAAACTAAACGATAATGTACTCAGTTCTCTGCTTCCCGTCTATCACGTAGCACTACGCTTTGTTTAATATTTTTTATATATAAACATTTCTCTCATTAAGAAATGAACCCCACACACAAATATCGCGTTTACAGTTTTATATACATTAAGTCAAAAGTATAAAATAGGCTGGCTAATCAAAACTTCAAACTGCCTAACGTTTCTAAATATTCACTTTTGTTTAATATCCAAGCCCAATTGATTATTCAAAAGACTATTATTGATTTTATTTATATTATGTGAAATAATCGATATCCCTGACGGAAATCACTTAAATATAGATTGTAAAAACACATCGTAAAAGAACCGTTTACACAATAACAATTGTTGTCGCTGAATCGATTTTTAATTTTATTTTCTGTTTGTCTGTGCGTTTGTGCACTTTAATCTCAGAAACAGCTTGACCGATTTATATGCAGGTTTGACTATTGTATTTTGGTAAACGTCCCTTTTAATTTAATTTTACATGTTCATAAATAAAAAAGGTACTACCATTTAAATTATAAACTTAAGGAAAGTTTGTGATTTAAGTGAGAACCCGGGCGGGCGAAGAAACAATTTAGTTTAGTAGTGTAGTTTAAGCAGACGAAGCAGTGATCCGGTCGTTAGTAATATAATTCTCGCTTAAACAGGTAATTGGTATTGGCTTTAATAGGTAATTGGTAACTGAAGCGTATAAAACAAAGTTAACGAATAGAAGACAATATGAGACTACTTAAATTTGAACAAAAGATATGTCATGCAAGATTTTGTAGTAATATATATGATGGTTTTTAGTTCACAATTCATGATTACTTTATGCAACTATTTCATGTTTTGAACTTGAAATTAGTTCTTGTACACGTTAAATATATTTTTTAAGAGTCAAATTCATTCTTTTAAAGAACAAATATACACTTTTCTTCCTTTTAAAAGGTTGAAAATCAGAATAGAATTTAAAGTAAAAAAAACAGAATTTTAAATTCAAAAACACTAAAATAACAAATTTAGAAAACGTATAAAAATTTGAACGGGATTTATCGGGATTCAAAGAGTACAGCCTAAATCTTGCCAAGCTCGAACCAGTGCGTTTAAATTTTTATACATTTTCTAAAAATGTTCGTCATATCCTCGTGTGTGTGTGTGTACACTTTATAAATTTGACATGAAAAAAACGAAATCTTTTCTTTCAATAATTCATCAACTCAACGCAACCAAACGACCTAAATACCGTTTTTTTCATTCTAAACGAAAACTACACACGTTGTCTCAGGCATATATAACGATATATATTTTTTTAACGATATATATATATTTTTTATTTTACTCCTCATATACTACGAATAAACGATTCCTACGGTTTTTTTTGTTAACATTTTTTAAGTTATTCCCACACTAAGGAAATTGAAAAAGACATACTTAGAAAACGTATGTGTCTGAACGCAGCGGGATTTGAACCCGCGCCTCTTGAAAACCGTTCTAGTTCCTACGGTATTCATTATTCGTTGATTACCTTTTTTTACCGTATAGAAGCGAAAGACCTAGTACTGCATTGCGATCTTCCTTACGTGCCGTTATGCCAAGTTACACCGACGCAACTAGTATTAAGGACATAATATACTTCTTTTTTCACAGCTTCACGTTTTCTGACTTATAGAAGTACCCTTATTATACCATCAGTAAAGTAACTTAGTGTTATTGCACACAGTTTTCATTTGCCCGCCCGATATCAAGACATTTCGTGGTGAGTTGCGGAACTCAACGCCCTGGCTTTATCTTATTATATCTTAGTGGAGATGGAACCCAAAACCAATCGCGTTTGTAGTCAGACGCTGTACCACTACCCTAAATTATCCTCAATATTATATATAAGAGTACTTTAAACGTTTATAATGTATGTGAGAAATTTCATATAATTCTAGTGTGATGTCCTTGAAATAATTTTAGTTGCGTAATTATATAAAAAAATACTAAATTTTCTTTCACCTGAGAATTAATCTAAGCATGGGTAACATCCGCATTGCATTATACAATACATTCCCACGACCTAGAGAGATAATCACTACAGTACTGGGCCATAAACTATTTTTGCATAAATGTAAAAGCCGTTGGGCATTTACTTTATTTGAGTATAGGCTACATGGTTACAAGATAACTTCATATGGGTATCTCGAAACGTCTCGTATTTAATTTATAATAATAGACCATAGTCTGTCATGTAATGAAGAAATTTTAAAACAAAGCCTCTAAGCAGATGTTGGAGTTCAAATCTAACGTTGTATTAAAATTTAAATTAAAAAAACTGACCTGAGCCAGGCTGTTCAATGTCCGCTTTACACCTGTCAATGAGATATTCTGCAACATCGTAGTGACCATTCCTGCATGCTATAACTAGAGGCGTAGCGCCAGTCGTTTTCGCACCTACCAACATGCTTTAACCTTTGGCCCTGAGCGCCAACTGTGTAGGTACATCTGTAACAAGTAAATTAAACCGTTAACTTTAATATTACATATGACTTTCTGTAGAATGCTTTATGTCAAATTTTAAACCGTTTTAATGCGAAGCCTTAATGCAAAACGCGTTATTTTTCAGATTCACGCTTTTACCTGCACAGCAGGGCAGACGAGATAACTTTTCGTGAAGCTCTAAGCCACTTTCTGCTCGAACTTGAGACAATGCGTGTTGTGTTGTGTGTCTGTGTTACCAGTGCGGAGAAATCACAATAATTTAAATTTAATCTTACCCCGAGTGGGAACCGAACCCACGACCATCATTTTACCGTGAGACCTTGTCCCGCTGCGCCACGATGCCCTCTATTTTCAATAATAACTAATATACTAAGAAGTAATGTCTTAGTAGTAATTGACCATAACCTGCTTATAGTATTACACACAATGCAATTACTGCGGGTTTTATTCACACTTATAAATAAAAACTACACTTTGTAATATTTTATAGAAAGTTAACAATTGTTATCAAAAATCTACGAGCTTCATATGTCATTGAAAAAATTATTAAATTTAAAATCATATACCTACTAAAATTAAAATATTATATATTCTAATAAGGTTTTAAAAACTCAATATATTTACTAAATTAAATAAAAATATAGAAAACTTTTATATCACGTCTACAGTAAAATGTAAACACAAAAAATGTTGACTATTTAATTATTGAATAATAATTGCTAGGAAAAAAACCCAGACTTTTTTCCGCATAGCAGAGTAATCAGAGAACCTAACATCAAGACACCCACTTTCTCCACTTTCCGCCAAAAATTCAGACATTGCGAATTAAGTGGCGCGTGACTCAATGCCGGGCTTTATCTTGTCACCAGAGCAGAGAAATAAAAATAATTTCAATATACTCGCGTGGAAATCGAACCAACAACCATCACGAATGCAACGATAGCCTTGCGTGTAAAATTCTAAATTATAATGGCCTTTATATGTATAAAATCCATAATTCCACAAAAGCGGGACAATCATGAAAAAATAATTCAAGGCATACTGTCGCCATGGCGGTTGCTATGGGGCTCTGTAACTATGACTGCAGAGGCGACTTTAGAACCGTTACACAAAATTGAAACATAAAGAGTACATTTTCAATCTATACTAAATTAGAATTTTTTTTTTAATTTTTTATTATTTACTATTATGAATAAATATCTACAAGATGTTTTATTATTTTGACAGAATGGTACGATTTATATGCGACTGGATGAAAGACTTCTGGATAAAATGTAGATATGGACGGCGCTTTACAGAACACCACTTTAACACAAGGTTTTCTCTGCTTACGTCTTGGAAATAAATAAAGATAAAAGAAGCTAGAAACAAAAACCTTTAAATAAATATCTCATACACTTATTTCAACTAAATTAGTTATTAAATAACCATACACAATAAACTTTCTTTTCCTTCCTCACCTTCAGGATGCAGCAACAAAAATCTATAATGCAAATGAAAAAATATATATATCGAATTCGCAAGTGTTTTGCGAAATGATAAATTCATCATATGACAAATTACGACATATCGTATTTATAAGATATCAGTATCCGGCGGCGTCGACTCACGACCTCCTTACAGAACCTTGACCCTATGAGGTTTACTGTGAATCCTATACCTACCGAATACTAAAGAAATATATAAATAAAATTATATATAAATTGTTTGAAAATTGTTGAAAACAAAATCCTTCGAAATTGGTATAATTTTTGTACATTTCTAAGTGGTATTCACACACATGGGATATGATAAAACGTTATCGTAACATTGAAAACTTAGAAGGTTACCAAGAGGCGCGGTTTCGAATCCCGCTAAATCTATTTTTACACGTTTTCTAAAAATGTTTTATGTTAGACCTAGTAGTAAAACTCATTACAATACGAACAACTATGTATCTCTTTAATAGGTTAGCTTCTACAATAATAATCTTAAAAACGAGTTCAGACTTCCTTTTTTTGTTAAATAAATAATTTTATCTTTGTTTACATCAAACACGAAAGAAATCGACTTGCGAAACATGCAGTGCAATACCTTTACATACTGATGTAAATACTTGATCAGTTTGTAATATTTGATTAAGAATATTCTGCGCTAAATGTTCATCATTTTCATATAAAATATTTAAAAGGTATAAAAGGAAATATTCATATTATGCTTTCAAAAAAATCTAAAGTGATATGATTAAAATATTTATAGCATAAAACCATTTCGCATAAATACAGGTCTGACGCCATTGTGGCGCAGTGAGACAGCGTATACGCGTTTCAATTTGGGTTCGATTCCCACTCGGAAGAATTATTAAATATAAAAATTTCATTTTCCGCTCTGATAATACAAACTTAAGAACAAGTTATACCTATATGGCATATAAAAATACATAAATAATACAATTGTTCAATTTCTTACGGGCTCTTCTTAACAGAATTGCTTTTTATGTTAATTTGAAACTACTTGTAATCTAATAGAATACAATAAATATGCAAACTATATTCAATATTACCAGAACATGCCTACATATGCTTAATTCATAACGTAAATAGACGGTGTATAATCAGTGACGTGGCGGACAAAATCCAAGAGCCTCGCCTGAGATGATATTGACACGGCGCCCCGACCTAGTAACTATGTCGGAACGATGACTTGAAATATCTGTCCGTGGCTTGTACCCCGGACGCCCAACGAAGCGATGATGGCTGGACGTCGGGAAGCAGCAGGCATATGCAGAGAGCCAATGGCTTACCACTAAGAATGACAAAGATCGTGGAGGAGATTAAGTAAGAAGGCAAACCCTGGTTAGGCCGGGATTATTGCTAGGTAGTAGTAGTAGTAGTAGATAGAAGGTATGTGTTTAATACAGAAAAACAAAATAAACAAAAAAGTTCATCACATAACGATTATATTGAAATTAATTTTAGTTTTCGTTCTGGTATAAGGCTAAGCGCGGTTCCTCTACTCAATACAAAACGTCTTGAATTCTGGCGGAAAGTGGAGAACGGAGTGTCCTGACACTAAGTTTCTTTGACTACCCTGCCATGGGTAAAGTGGTGAAGCTGCTTATACTCGCAGAGACATAATATTACCTTGAAAGATGTGTTCAATAACCTATTTAAAGATTATTTATAAGAGAAAAGGAACTATACCTAAGTTAATATTTTATTGTTTCAATATTAATCTAATTTTATTATTTTTCCTTCATTCTATTTAATGAAGCAAGATAAATGACAAGTCATACGTGTAAAAGTGAAATCCAAGCATAAGTAATAACGGCAGTTTGGCAAGTAAAGTGTCGTAACGCTTGCAACACCGCGGACCAACCTATCGACACTGAATATGAAACAAACAATAACAGTTATGTATAGATAAAGTTAAGTAAAAAAACTAATCTTATAATAAACATTTAAATACATAATAGACGAATTGTAACTAGATTTTCGCGTTATCTTAGGATTTAAAAAAAAATCCTCTTCTTGTTCAGTCAGTAAGTAACGCAAGAGTTTTATATATGTATATAGATAAGTGTGAAAGAGAACACTAATTATCATAGTTTTTGTAATTAATATGGTTTTTTTTACTTTCTAAAGCAAACAGCGGTCATTATAAGGATCCTTTTCACTAGTATTTCCTAGGATCAAACAGAGACACTGCCCATTGAAAACAGAAATACTTTCAAATATAACGAAAATAAGTCGACGACATACAAATTACCAATAACATTTTTCTAACTTACCCAAGGATCATATAATTAGGTTTCATTGTACATGCTCAGTCTTATATATATTACTGTAAAAGTCTACTGTAAATCCTAATATTTTCCGAGTAAAATTTAGGATTTACCACATTTAATTATAAAAGTCCGAAACGTTTCTAATCAAATCCAACCCAATCAATATTTACCGCTCATAGAAGTAAAAAGTAAGTTCAAAATGAATAATTATCAAAAAACAGGTTGGACATTTACCATTAAAATTAGTTAATCTTTAGATTTAATGGAATATTTAATGGATTTACCGAAGTTGAGGTTTTTACTGTAAAGTATACAAATAAACAACATTCTAGACACCAAAAGACTTATTTATACGTTTACCATTATAATGCATTATTGACAAATACTTTGATTTATTGACATATATTTTAACATATTTAAAGTAGTCACAACAAGAATAAGATGTAATGAGTATATAAGAATTTCGACGTAGGCGGGGTGTAGAACGCATGGCTTAGCGGTCAGAGCGCTTGTACAGTTTTCAAAAATGATTTCAATACTTAATATTGAATAGTTAGAGAATATTTACGGAAGTTATTCACTAACTTAAAAGATTATGGTTTGATGTGTCTATAAGCAACGCTACAAATATGAACGAGCGGAGATTCCGGTGACTAATGGCCTTCGGTAATTATATTAAAGAAGCATTCTTGGAGCCAATGGACTCTATTAACATACATATTGCCTTAAGCTACTAATTAAAAAAATATTTAAAACATGTTTAAAAACAAAATTTCCAACTGTAAGTTGTACTAGATAAATAAATTGTATCATTAGGAAACTATAGTTAACGTTGCAATATGATATCATGTATGTATTTATTTAAGTATCGTATCGTATCGTGTTTAAATATAATATAAATTAAAAAAAGTTTGATCGAGTCCAATCTATATCTTTACATATAAATAAAATTGGAGCGTTTATTTATAATATTAAAATACCAGCTTTTTACTAAATGCATATACAAAACGGACCAATCGGTGCATATACTAAACTAACATTGTTACAATTTTGTCTGTCTGTTTATTCCGGCTAATCTCTGGAAGGCTGGACAATTTTCACGGGACACCCTCACTGGGAGATAGCTGATGTAATAACGAGTATTTTAGGCTACTTCTACGCGGACAAAGTCGTGGACACAGTTAGTTATATATAAAACGCTTGCGTCACGAGTGACTATAGTTTTAGTTTATATACAACCAAAAGCAGAAACATGACATTTGGCATGTAGGTTCCGAGATTCCTACGGAAACGGGAAAAATACTATTACACAAACGAAGTTGTGAGCGACTAGTTTAATTTTATAAACAGATTAAAGATATAAAAAATAAAACAGTAATATCCAAAAAAATTATAAGAAAATAATAGCATTATATACAACCAGTTTTGTTTTCTAGAAACAATTCAGAGTTAAACAATAACAAATTTAATAAAAATCAATTCACAATTTTTTCATGAAGAAATACTAATTAAACATTAAGATCCTTTTTATTAAAATAATCGTCCCATACGGCGTTATTATTGGCAGCTACTCGTATATTATTAGATAGAGAATGCTAAAAAATATTATAAACTTTGAATGAATATAGGTAATCAATAATACAAAATATTGGACACTTCTAAAGAACATATAATCACGAGAATAGTATACACATAGTATTAAATAATGTTAATAAAATAAATATATTTGTAGTATATAAATATATATAAAGCATATGTTTTTAGTGGACGAAATAATTACTATAAAAATTATAGAAACACTAGCTGCGTGTCAAGGGTTTCTACTTATGACGTAAGCAACAATAATATCCAAATGTGGGTCAAATTAGAATATTAAACAATGTACACCCATATTATTCTGGAGATATACTTTTCGATAATCTAGTCGAGAAAAAAAAACTAAATTGGAGTTCGTTAGTAGTTTACCCATTACATTTTTCACTAGATGGATTCCAATAGCCTACTAAATGTCGGTTGTGGATACAAAAACTATTATAAAAGTAACATAAGATTTTGTAAAAGACACACAGAGTTTAAATAATTAAAATGTGCCGATCAAACTAAAAAAAAAAAAACTGATATAAACTTACCAAGAACTTTCAAGTCAAAGATATGCATTTCTTAACAATAGATACAATTCTAACCGTTAGTACGCTTACGCGTACACTTACTTTCTAGGTCATTACATAACGGAAACCTAACTCTAATCGATTGACAAAACATCGTCGATATTGTTGACGCAAATCATTCGATTAACCCGATTAATAAGAATACTCCGGTTGTTCAAAGTTCAAAGATAGAAATGGAAAGTTGTTTTTTTATCTTTATATGTCATCTGTATTTCCTAAGTCGTAACATTTGTAGTTCTTCAAATCAATAGTAAACGAGGTATCTTTTAGGCCAGCGTGTGTCATCGTAGACCGCATTAGGCTTGGTGTGGTCAAACGTAAGGTATATATTGAAAAAAAAAACATGTGTATTACGTGGGAGAGAGTTTGTATAGGTCACTATGCCATACTTTGCGTCGTCTCACCATGTAAATACATATGTTTATTACAATATAAATAGTTTTTCGAATGGTATTTGGTATATCCTCGGTATGATTAGATATTGCGTAGAGTTGGTTTCCGTTAGTTACATAATACATAATGTAAACAGCATGCAATTTAAGTAAAGAAAGTAATGATATATGAAATGAAATGAAAGTATCATTACTTTCCTGCGAAAAACATTGGAATATAAAATAAATATTGAAATACTATTTTATGTGTTATTCACACACACAAAATAGGAAAAACATTCTTAAAAAACGTATAATAAATTTAAACGTAGTGGGACTCGAACCTGCGCCTCTTAGAAACTGACCAAGGGCGTACGTATGTTTGTTTATTAAATATTTTTACTAATACTTAATTACTCACAGTGTATCGAAACTGGATTATACAACTAGCGCACAATGTTGTCCCTTAGGAACTAAATATTAAAACACAATAAATCGTTAAAGACAATGAGCCCTCGGGAACTGTTTCACAATAAGTATTGTCATGAACTGAGTATTTCACAAAGACGATGGTGCATTTTCGAAACTGGGTCGGTTCAATGACGATCAAAAATAAATAAATCACCGAGTCGCTTTGTGCCTTAAAGCTATACAAATTAAGATAATGGATAACATAGGTCCTAACTTTATATATAGGCACCTGCCTATATATACAGTTATAATTGATTTCAGTATCACAGAATATAATTTTGCCAAGAAGCGCAGAGTGACAGAGTCTGACTGTAAATGGTTGTGAGTTCGATTCCCACTCGGGGGAATGATTACATTTAAATTATTTTCATTCTACACCAGAAAATATTATTATGAATACTGATATTGTTGTACAACCAATAATATAATTTAATATATATATATATATATATATATATATATATATATATATATATATGTAACAAAAAAATATTCAGGATATTGCAATAGAGCTTGACACATCATTCATTCATTCACCTACTGTAACCTAATGAGCCAAACAGCTGACGTATAGACGTCGGCCTCTAAAAATGTAAGAGGAATTTCAGATTGCATACGTACACTAAGTAAAGGAAGTAAAAATAATCAAATATCAAGAATAATAAATGAACGCAACAAGATGTGTCCTTCATAGCAGGTTAATCAGACAGAACCTAGTGTCAAAACACTCCGTTCTTCACTTTCCATTCCAATTTGAGACATTGTTTGTTGAGGTGGCGGCAACACTATTGTCTTACAATAGTGTTACCGCCAGTTGTGGATTCGCACAAAGATTCATATGAATGAATAAGTAAGTAAATAAAATTAAACTCGTTAAATTGTTAACTTTTAATCGTTTTTTTTTTATTTTATATGCAAAATTATACAACAGAACAATGTTTAACATTAATTATGTATACTAGGAATAAATAAATATTTTTATTCCTAATCCATACCATTGAATAACAATTTTATATTGGTAATGTAACAAATGGACTAATTCTATTTTATTTTAAGCCTTACTAAAGTTTTCATTACAAACAATCTGATAGGCACTACGATGCAAATTATTTATAATGTAACCAAACTCAACATACAAATAAAATGTATTCCTAGAAAGCAGACCTGAATTATTTATACCCTATTCTACACTGTCATAGTATTATTGTATTATATATTGAAATGAAAAGCATAATAATATTATAAGACAATGGGACGAATCAGTTCAGGTTCTAGTTTGTAATTAACACAAAAAAGCTTGTCTTTAAGAGATCACTTAAAGTGTCACTTAAAGTATAAAAAATGTTATATTTAATAACACCACACGTGCACAGCACTAAACTATAAATGACATGTGCCAGAAGATATTTATGATTAATTGGTAAATGAAAATATAAATCGTTTAATTGAAGAACAACAACAGTGTGTCAACACACTGGTTTGGCTCTCTTAGGTACATCATACTTACCTACAGATTATTAGTATATATATATATATATATATATATATATATATATATATATGTTCTAAACCTAGTTTAAGTAACAGAAGATCAGAGAAAATCATATGTATAAAAATACACTTTAGCTGTCCCGAGTAATGGGTAAAATTTTTTATATAAATACCTTTTTAAGTCTCCGTATAAGCCTCCTCTGTCTGCGCATCAACGTCTTCCCGCAGTGTCGCAGTCTCTCTATCCACTGACGCCTCATGGGCACTAAGTCCATAAGATCCCACACGCACACCGACATCTTCACATCACAGTTCGTAAGTGCTCGCAGCACAATAAACACTTGTTAGTTAATGTACTATTATTTTATTTTATTATGAATAATATATAAGATTCTATAGAAAACAATATTGATTTATTTATATTGTAACAAATAATTAATTTCATTCACACATAGCTTACACGTCTCATATATATTTTTTTCTTTATTAATCATATTTTTTACTTCAAATTTTAACAAATTTAAAAATCATATCATTAACTTTACATACGAGTACACTAGTAGGGAGACGCTTACGAATGATTCGTGCTAATTGCAACGATCGATCATATTTCTTATTTTATTAAAAGGAATAATCCACTCGAGGGAATGATGATATTAAAATTATTTTCTTTTCTACGCTCGCGCGCGCGGCATTGAGTACCACCTCTCAACACGTAATATCTCGGATTCGGGCAGAAAGTGGAGAACGGAGGGTCTTGGTGCTAGGTCTCTTAGCGTATTCTTCCATGCGGAAGTAAGCGTGAAGCTCATTTTTTGTTTATTTCATGTCAAAATTCAACTTGAAACCTATAAAACAATTTTATTTAGCGTATAGCTATAGTGTTGAACTTTAAGGCTCATTTAATATCAATTAAACGTTAATTGTAATTTCTGAGTTCAATAGTAATTCAATGCGCTCGCATATAAATACACAAATACATAAAGTAGAAAAATAAGATTTGGAACTAAGTTTTTATTTTTATAAAGAAACGTGGCTATATTGTGTACAAGTCACGTTCTGACCGCAGTTTCATTTATTGTTGAAAAATGTGTACTCTTTAGTGACTTACGTCAGTGTAGTTTTTGTTGTGACTTTATAATTTACCAAACATACTTTATTTAATTACGTATTTATTTAGATAGTGTTTTGGTTATCAAATAATTAATAATAAAAATACCTCTACTATGGAAAGTATTTTTCTTTGCGTATGATAAAATAATATTATATGAAAAATATACGTGTATAAGCATGTAGTATTTCTTTAATTTTCCAATTAAATTTCACAAAACAAAAAAAAAACAAAAAAAAAGTTACAGTTCACCCAGAATTAGAAACCATACATAATTATTGCCTAAGGACATTCTGATTCAATAAATAAAAGGTAATATGTATGAAAGGAATTAATAGTAATAGTATTTAATTTACTAATTGTATAAAGTAAACATACATACACGTTGCTCAGGGAACTCTTACTTAACGCGTCAAAGGGGCTAAACAATAGTTTTCTGTACTAAATACTCTCATATGTAAACAACAATGCAGATTACATATAATAGGTATAATTTACCTAATTGACATATAGATTCTAATATATGTCTATCAAAACGATTTACAAATATATGTAAATCATATATATGATATAAATGTTTAAAAAATACCTAATCCATAGCCCATGTTACGCAAACTCGACGAGAGTAATTAATTACCTTACTCTTCTTAAGTATACTTTAATATGGTATTAGACACATATTAACATATTATGTACAAGGTTATATAATGATTGTTGATTATAATAAATGTATTTATTGATGTAGTTGTTATAGAAAGTTATCAGGTATTTTAGTGCAGCATTAAAATAAAAAAAATTGAATATCTGGTCAAAAAAATTAGGAAGAAACGACTGAGTATGAAAATGGCGCATTGTGATGAATTCTATTATTTCTTTTTGAGCTTCTCGCTTTATTCAACATTACAGGATAGGTAGGGAGAGAACTTAGTGTAATACACTCCGTACTTCACTTTCCGACTGAATTAAAGAAATTACGTGTTAAGTAGGGGAACTCAACGGCCGCTTTCTTTTAGGTACCAGTGCGACGCCATGAAAATAATACAATTTTTAATTAATAATAAAAAAAGTTGTCATTTATCCGAGTAGGATCGAACCCACAAACAATCGCGTTTACAGTCAACGCTGTCCCAATGCAACTGCGATGGTCTCTATTTACTTCGTAATGGAATAAATATTTTACGTAATCATTATTAGAAAAGTTTCAAAATGGCAGTTTCAATTTTATTTTATATAGCAAATCAAGTAAATAAAATTTGATTAAAATTATTTTATATAACTTAGTATGTAACAAAAATGTTTTACAAAAGCTTTTATTTACTTCACAGTTTTCTTCTTCCAAATATAAATAAATGCAATAGCTTTATCTAAATAAATAGCCATGATTCATGCTTTCGGCATGCAAAAATATAGTATTACCAAAAAGACATATTTAGAAAACGTATAAAAATTCTTAAGTGTGCGAAGTACACTTTAAAAAAAATGTTAATAGTATTACCATATTTATTTATTTTAGTTTCACTTTCAAGCAAAGAAACCCACCTCAAGCCATTCATCAGAGACATTGAGCCGTGGCACTCTCAACCACCTAACAAGCGAAGATTCTGATTCCTGAGCTGCTGCCACGGTTGCTAATCGCCTAATCTGGGCCTTCCTCGACTAATCGAGGGTCTCACCCGGCTGGGTTGATCGACCGGGCAGCACATAGCTCATCCTACCTTCATCCACTCCCCATCCCTAGCGGGAAGACAACCATCAACAGGCCTTAGATAAGCCTCCCCAACGACATGCGCATATTGATGCACAGAAAAGAATATCGTGGACAGAGGGCTCGGCCCTGGATCCATCCCACCACTCCCTTCAGCGGTGAGTGTTAAGACACCACAACGAAGCAAGGAAGTGAATATTATTAAATATCAATATGTTTAATTAAATAAGGAAATAAAACTATGCGATAACGATCTAGCAAAACTACTGTTTAGTATTCAAAAATGTTGACATTAAAATTCATATATTCTTCTTTATACGTTGTCTAATATATAAAATTTAAAAATATATGAAATTACTGCAGCTACTATAATAAACTTATCATGAAAGAAACGATTTATATTATATGTTTATTTCTTATTAAGAAATTTCCTTACTGCCACTGTACCTTAAAAATGTTTTATACATTCTTTGGTTTCATATTTATTTGATGTTTTTGTACATACATATATACCATCCTTAAATCTATATGAAAAGGAGTCTACTGGAAAGTGTAGTGAACTCGTCTGATCTGATGATACTCGAAACGCCCCTTTGCACTAAAGTTACCAAACTCAAAAATAAATATTTGTTAGAAAATGCGTCATATAACCTTAGAATGAGCTTTTTTATGGTTAGCATTTAGTAAAATCTCAATTTACAAAAATATCATACCGCCCATGATGGCGCAGAGAGCAACTGACTGTAAATGCGATTCAATGTGGGTTCGATCCCCATTAGGGGTTATAATTATAATATATAGATTATTTTCATTTACCTGCTCTCGTTAGACAAAGCGCTATATTGAGTTCCGCCGACTAAACACGCAATATCTTGAATTCGGGCAAAAATCGTAGAGCCGAGTGTCATGAAACTAGTTTCTCTCTGACTACCGCTATGCAAGATAAAACGTGAAGTTGGGTTAGGTCCTTTCAATCATATAATTCTAACAACGCTATTTGTATATAGTGCTGTTTGTTTGCTGTATGCGTTGTAATTATTTTTGTTTCGCGTAACATGCATAGATACATATTATGCCTTAGAGATATTACTGACTTCTTATCCATTTATATACCAGCCACAAATTAGGTTCATCTAGTAAATACGAATATTTTTGACGCATTGTATACCAACACAGTAATTAGTTATTCGTTGCAAAACATCGTTAGGCGAATGAGATCTGGTACCAAAAAAGAATATATATTTCTAACTATTAAGATACGAAATAGTTGTAGTTTATAGTAAAATCTTTGGATTTACCGCAATTCAGACTTACAATAACACATATAAATAATAAAAACATAAAATCTAGCAGATGTATAAAAGCTATTTCAGGATTTAAACGTAGCCAAGCCAAACACATTTTCGTAACCAGTTCGATATAAAACAATCACGAACATACATTCAACTTTCTCTAAATTACATAAAAGCTTATAAATATAGGTTTAATAAAAATATATATGAGACGCACATCACAATTTCACAAGTCGGTTAATACTTTCAATGTAAGACGCGTACGCACACGTCGCTTCGCGCCGACGCCGAGTGCAACACTGCAAGAACCTCTTTCACTCGTTACGCAATACATTGCGTAATTACACTTTTGCCTTTCCAACTGCAGTGTAGCAACGCTCGATGTAGGATAAAGAGGATTTGTTGTTGGAATATTTTTATGCCGGTGCTAATTTAAAAATGCTTTTTGAATTACTTTGTAAGCGCAGCGTAAGGTTACACGCTAATTTATTTTATATTATTAAATATATTTAGGTTATATATTTAGGTTATATTCTGCTTACCCCACTAAATGCAGCACATGTGGAAAAATATAATAAAACTAAAAATAAAAAAAGATACCTAGTCCACTTCAGATTTTTGAAACCTTTTCTAATATAAAAAATATGCCCATCCATATTTCTTATTTATTTATTTGTCTATTTCAATGACGTTTAAGCAATTAATAGTATTTGATTTTAAAAACCTATGCATAAAATCTTAAAAGGCCAAATACACAAAGGTGAGATTCATTTTTCATAGTAATTAACAAGGTTGATTTGTTAATTTAAAAAATAGTAATAGTTTACTTAAAAATTCATATTATTAAGTTTTATTGTTTCAACTGACCTCTGATAGTAACTGAAAATTAAATAGAACCACAAATAAATATTTTAAAGATTATAAAAAATACGGCTTAAAACATTCGTGTAAAAGTTATATATTTTTAATTATACACAAAATAATTAAATTATTTCAATTCAATTACAAAAGTAATTTTTTTATATTTATTAAGAATATCTTAAGTAATATATATATTTTTATCCATTTTTATATAATAAATATTACGAGTGCATTCATGATATTCCCACGACACTGATAACAATTACACAACAAACACGATATAATAACGATGCAATTCAACGTTTGCAGTTTTTATTTCAATTGCTATTTAACCTATTATAAATAGATATGTTTTTTCTTTAATAATATGCAAAAAAAAAAAAAAAAAAAAAAAAAAAAAAAAAAAAAAAAAAAAAAAAAAAAAAAAAAAAAAAAAAAAAAAAAAAAAAAAAAAAAAAAAAAAAAAAAAAAAATATATATATTCAGATGTAAGCAGTGACAGTTCTCCACGTTCCACGCGAATCCGAGACATTACGTGTTGAGTTGTGGAACTAAACGCCGTGCTATGTCTTGTCACTAAATCGGACGAATGAAAATAATTTAATTATTATTATTTCCTCGAGTAAGAATAAAACCCACAACCACCCAGTGTATGCTGTTACACTTTGTCACGACGGCCTGTATATGGCTAGAGCTGGAAGATATAACTACAAAAATATTATAAATAATGTATTAATCTTATTTTATTATAATATTTAATAGTTTAAAATTAATTGTAAATTTTGACTACATTTTTGATTTTTTTATTCCAAATTAGAATTTTTCGACACATAACCTTCATCTATGCAGGTCTGCAATTTCCTAATCCGTTCGATTTTTAAAGGTGATTTGCATGCGTAAATAATAATATGAAAAAAGCCTCACGCCTCATAATATGCAAAAAAAACTCATTTTTATTTCCTGTAAAGTAATTTATAAAATATTTTACAATTACAATTTGAGTGCAGTCTAGTATATAATCCCTCTGTTCATGGTCTTCAGCCCTCATCAAGACTTTATATAGTCTACTTACTAGCTGATCCAACATACGTTAACAAACTTTATATATGATGATTAAATTTTTTTTAACAAAGTTTAAGTTACATGTAAGAGATAAATAATAGTGATAAGCTCGCCTTTTTGTGCTCAAATTATAAGATTCTGTTCTTTTCAGCTGTTTTCTGTTTTATTGTGTGCGATAGAGAATTATATCTATCTGTCTCGATTACTAGTTGCATTATGCAAAAGCATTCCTAAGGACTAAATGGGGTTTGAACCTACAACCACCGTTTTAGTTAGATAACAAATCTTTTATTGGTAATGTTAAGTCACAGTTAAAGTGAACTGTTTACTGTAAGTTAACGGTAGTCTACTTCTACAGCTTTCTGTCGATAGAAAGGCATTTTATTTTACATAAAGAAACGCGTAACGTTCTTCTTCTTACTCATATACTGATATGAGCAAATATCGAAAACATTTTACTTCTGGGATTTGAACTCACAAACTCCGTAATGAACTATTATGTAATATAAGCTAAATGTACTCCAATTGCACTACCAGGCGTCATATTTATTGTTCTATTTATTTGAAAAATCAACTTATGAAGTCCAAAACTATCAAGTTGATGATTTCAAAATTAAAACCCCGTTGCCCTAGCAACAAGTGGGTGTGTCACTTTATACAAAATGGTGTGTCACTTTATACAAAAGGGTGTGTCAAATACATCGGTGATGTGTTCCTTCACCCTTATACCGATGATTATTCTCTTTGTTTGCCCAATGTAAGGTAAGCCACTTTAAAGTCTCAAACCTAACACACCAGAGAACAAGATACAGTCAGCTCGTTCTGCAAGAATCCAAGATAGTACGCGAGGCAACTAAGAAATCGTTGGCGGTAGTTGGATATAACAATTGTATCAACTGACAGACAAATGTCACCTTAGTCTTCCTTGACTACGGCCTACTGTAAAGTGTTCGAAACGGCGGGTTTCTAAAATGTATTTTCGAATACCAATAATATACGCGATTAATCCGGTTAAAAATAGTTTTATTTTTAAATTCGTCAATAGTTTCAAAAATTTACCCCTTACACATGAATATACGAGACCTATACTTAGCAATTTAGTTTTCTTTAGAGAAAATAGATTTTCTTTACAAGAATCACAATTAATAAACAGTATATTTTCTATAATACATTTTTAGTAAAGAGATGGATATTATCACGCACAAGCGTGTGAGCGAAATTCAATCACGAACGTTTAACACTTAAGCGAGACATAAATACTGTAATAAAAACTAATATTAAGTTTCTTCTAAGAAGCTTGAGGAAAAATATATATTTTAAATCTTAGAAATTACTTGTTTATAAAATCAATAATATAAAACTGTATTAACATCTTTTTAAACCATAACATCTATTAGTATGGTTTGGGTTTAGTGGAGGTTAGCTACAATTGCATTAAGTAATTAATTTGTATATTTTACATTTGAAAAGAGCAACTGCTTAGTTTCTCACCTGCTCTTTACAGCAGAACTGCCTTCCGAGCCGGTGGTAGCGATTAAAAAATGCTTGCAAAAGGATATTTTGAAATGGAATTTAAAAAGTACAATTATTTAGAAGAGAGAGAGAGAAGCCTTATTATAAATACTTGGATCAACATTGCAAAACCTAGTATATATAGAATTGAGCTTCTCTGAGTCTGACTTTCACGACTTACATAATATTAAGGCTTGCTCTATAATACGAACTAACTGTGAAAGAAAATAAAATGAAGGTACGACCATTATATAATATGATATGAGGAATGTTAATTAATTAAATTACAATATATATTCATAGATCATTCATAATGTGGAGTAGGATAAGAATTTATTATTTTAATATAAATTTTCTTTTCCGCATGTTATCGAAAACATGCAGTAAAAGATTGATAAACAGAGGAGCTAGAAGTAATATGTCACTGGCGAGATATTAAAATCATATCCACTATTTCAAATCCTTACAAATATAATTGTGAATTAATCTGCACCGTGATATTGCTATGTAAAATGAACAGGCGTAACAGTTAAAGAGAAATCTATTCACTTAAATCAAAGCTTTACTTCCTGTACCATATATAATAATCTCGACATAATCGCTGAAAGTTGTAATAAATATAAAGCTCTATATAACTTATAACGAGATTGTAAGGTCCGAACCAGTTTGACACCGTGTAGCTTTCTCTAAGCTCAGGATAATATAGACATGCAAAATGTAACAGCTATTAGAACTGAAATACTGCACAGTGGATCGAAAGTAGTTTGAAAGCATACGGGAAAAGCTTTTCCAATTTCCTAGTTATAACAAGTTGTGAAGTTTAGTTAATATAACTTATATTAGTTTTTGATAAAATCACAATATACTTAACTGTATATTGACGCATAAAATTTACTAGATGTCCCATTGATTCACAAACAATGCGTTGCCTTACCAACGTGTACGTCACTTCATATAAACTTGTATGTCAAACAGTAGAGAATGGGTTATATTTATTGTATTCTTCGGATGAAATACTATTATAAATAATACTTTCTGTAATTCATCTTTACAAACTTTAGCTATGCCAAATATCATACTCCTTACAATTTTCGTAAAAACAACGGTTCAAAGTTTTAATTAACATTGTCTGAATTTAAAATAAAACATTGTGTATATACTTAATAGTATTTAGCTAGTTTATTATAGAGAATAGAATTTGATTTAATACCAAATTCTTTTTTAAATTTTTTTAATAAAATTTAAATTTTATTTAATATTTTACACATAATATAATTTACAGTTGATATAATTAACTTATTTTTGAAAAGCTTGCTCTATAGGAAACCACTTGTGTGTGTTTAAAAAAATATAAAATTATATTAAATATTTTTAATAAATACACATCTTCCGCATAATGTAGGGTAGGCAGAGATATAAAAGTGGTCCTTTCTTGAACCTTATCTTGGATATTCAAATACAATGACGCTTTTTCTCTTACGGGGAAATTATTTTTAAACAGTCACCTAAGTTGAACTGCAATTTACAACCGGGTTCGGGTCATATTGCTAGAGCGCCTATTAATTTATAAAACACGTTATTAAGCTATCGGCCACATAAAAGGGAAAGGAAACAAAAAAAGCTCTTCCTTTACAATTCAGAAAGGTTATTTTATGTACCCATACATAAAAATTTATTACTTGTATTATCCATAATAAGTCGGACATCGAGTATTAAACAATAAATATGATAGCAATTTATATACGGTTGTCACTAGTCACCTTGCGCATCCAAACTTGCTTGAATGCCGAACATCGATTAAATAGGTTGTAAGTACTTAGTATAAGTGCCAATTACTATTTTGAACTTCAAATTTATTCTTTTACTTAAATTCATCGTTTCCATTTCGTTGAACACTTTATATGCTGGATTTAGAAATCAAATAATTAATTTGAATTTAAAATATTTAATATTTTGATTTGATATGTAGATAAATGGGTTGGATGAGTTTGGTTAAAAACTTACACATAAAGTACTACTACTGTAGCTATTAAATACGTGACACTAGTTAGTAAATCACTCTCTAATTATGTAATAAATTTTTGCCGTTACTTCGCTTATTAATTAACTGTAACAAGTAAATTACTGTTAATTTTTACATTGATATATAATGTGAAAATATAATAATGAGTCAATCTACTATTCAATTTCTACTGATTATGTCTGATACTGAGGCAATGCACCCAGCATTAAGACATCATGTCTCTGTAAGCGTTATGATTGTGGGTTCGACCGCCCACTTGGAGGAATGATTATATTTAAATCATTTTAATTTTATTTCCACCTTTAGTGGCATAAAGTACAGCCTTGAGTTCCACTTCCAATTCAGACGGAAAGCAGACCACAGATAATGCCTTGATACTCTCTGCCTGCTCTGCTAGATAGGATAAAGCGTGCAACTAAAAATAATAGATAAATAACTACATATTGTAAATTATTGTAACGAGATACTATTAAGTATATACAAATTGATTTATTTACAATTCACACAATGTAAATTATATTAATACGTGAAATAAAACCTTTGAACCGTTGTTTTTACGAAAATTGTAAGGAGTATGAAATTTGGCATAGCTAAAGTTTGTGTGAAGATTAACTGCAGAAAGTATTAAGTATTATTTAAGGGGTTCTTCATATCAAAATTCGTACAAATAAAATACGTTATTTACTTTAAAGTGAGTCAATTTCAATTCCGACTGCTATAATATATCTTTTAAATAAAAAAAAAAATGAAAAGCAAATTAAACTAGCTAAGTTTACCTAAAATATATCTAAAAAAAATGTAAACCTTGTCGGTAAAAACAAGATCTAGATCCGTAAGTTTCTGTAATATTCATTAAAGATTTATTACAAAAAATTACAGCGCTTAGATGTTATATTCAAGAATTGAAAATAAGCCGTTTAAAATATAACAAAGTGGGTAACTAGGTAATTTGAATCGAGCGTGGGCCGAATTCTCTTTACCCAGTGGCCCGCTTTGGTGGTCAACTTTCGCGAATCTCACGTTTCGGTTGCAACAACGCGATATACTGATTCATTGGTATTCGTTGTTGTTTGAACGCCATATTACTGCGCAATGTTGACTCTCGCTTTTTGGTAATTTATTTGTCAGACTTTTTTATTTCGTTTGATAGTGAATTTAGAAATAATTAATATTATTATTAAGTAATTTACATTTCAGTCTTAGTCTAAATTTTTTTTTTATTTGAACTGATTTTAGTGTCCAAAAAGTCAGAATATTAGTATAAAATATATCTTATAAAAATATACCCTTGTCATTCATTACGCTTGATTACTTTACGGAATCCATAAGAAAAACCTTAATCTAAATCGTTTACTTAAAATTATATATATTTACAAAATAAATCTTCTAATACCTAATAATAATAATAAATATATAGAAATACTTGTAACTCTTTAAAATGTTTATAACATTCTCATATTCATTGTAAATAATTATATAATTTGTAAAGATTCGCAATTTGGTAACTTCATATCATTTTATTTATATCACATGTCCGTATAGTCTACAACGCGTATAGAATTATAGATTACTTAAGCGTTAGACATGCAATGATGTGCCAACAAACATTTATTAAGTGCAATAAATTGGTGCAATTGTTCCGACGTAATCGGTTTTTATAAATACACTTTTGTCAGTGAAAGCGAGATTGATTATTTGAAATGACGGAACACGACAAGGTTGCGAGACGCGCATTAAATATTTTTATTTAAAAATAAACAGCAAGGAAAAAGGGAATTTTTATTATATTATTTTTGAGACAGTTTCATTCTTTTAAGCGAAAGAATATTCTTCTTATGGTAATTCCTTCCGTCCAATTTATATGAACGACATAATTTAAATATAGATATTTCTACGATTTTTAGTGACTATATATTACGTGCAAAAGCTTTCTGCCCCTTTTTGCAAAAAATACGCGGACGACGTTCATATAAAGAAGGTGTGCAGTATGCGAATCGTTTTTTTTTAAATACTGCATAAAACTACATTAAATTAATGAAATAAATGTAACACACACTACCATGTTTTTTATATCTCACTCTGGGGTCGGTCCTTCATGTCTGAAGATCGTGATCATGGTGGGATGCGAGTATGGAACGGACGAACTGTCATCAACTTGTTCGATATACATGTATAAGCAAGTGGCATACACGTTGCTACCTACCTACCTGTGTTTGTCGCGTCAACAAGGCCACTAGCGTTAATAATGCAAAACTATTTATGGTAAAACTATTTTTTAAGATTTAACTTTGGTAATAGGTAACTTACAATGAATTTCTCAAATATAATCATTTTTCAGTTTTAAAAATCTAAATTAGTTTAAAGTGTTACTTTTGTTATTTATATACAAACAAATTCGTTAGTAATAATAAAATAAGTTGTTTCATATTCATATTGTCCATACACTTACCTCTTACTAGACTTAGGAAGCGCCTTTATTTTAAATAATAAGCATACCTCCATTACGATTTGTACCAACAATAATTATATGCAGTTACAATTAAATGATAAGATTTAATATTATCGTGTCATATCGTAAATAAGTCAAAGATCATTAAGATGCCATTATAAATATCTGGGTATTTCACAACAACCCAGAGCTATTGTATCGTGACTCATATGTGAAAGTGACGTACTGAAAACAATGGGACGTAGGCTTTGCATCTATTCAAATTATCATTACTGAACATTAATAATGCTTTCATTTAGTTCATCTGTGATGGATGGAACACTTTGGTATAGTGTTTATTATAGAAAGGCGAAAGTTTAATGCTTAGATCATATAATATAACGAAAATATTTAGTTGAAATGATCAGTTTCGGTTTAGAGGCCATTGTGGCGCAGTAGGACAGCGTCTGACTATAAACGTGATTGGTTGTGGGTTCAATTCCTATTCGGGACAAGGATTATATATAAATTACATTATTTTTCCGCTCTGGTAGGACAATGCGCTGTGTTTAGTTCCGCCACACAAAACGCAGTGTCTCGATTTCGGGCAAATGAAGGACGAAGTGTCTTGACACTAGGTTCTCTCTGCCTACCCTGCTATGTGGGCAAAGATGATTTTTATTAGATTATGATTTTAGAAGATGCTATTAATCAGATTTTTTTCGTTTCACCACTTTATTTCAAATATTGTTATATGGTAACAGTTTAACAATGACTATCACATGAACATTAAGTGAAGAACCTTAGACCTAAGTGTAAGAGATGGGGATACAATCTGTTAAAATTTTTTTTATTAAAATCTCGTCTGTTTTGTTAAAAAAAAGAAATAACGTTTTGAAACGTAAATGGAGCAAGATCTTTTCATGACAATTACACCTACACCGAGCAAGTTGAAAGTAAAATCTTAAATAGACCTACAAAATGTAAATAGGTCGCACGGAAATATTCTAATTACTCGACAGTTAGGGTTGCCATTTTGATGAAACGTAAAATTCATACTAATATTATAAATGCGAAAGTAACTTTTTATCTGTCTGTGACGTTATCACGGCCAAACTGAGGCGATTATGATGAGATTTTAGATAGAGATACTTCAGGGTCTTAGGATGAACATAGGCTCCATTTTTCTCTAATTTCTTCGCATTTCTAGGAATACGAAACAGCTATAGTCCACGCGGGCGAAGCAGCGAGAGGTTCACTAGTTGTAATATATTATTAAATAGAATAAAAGTAGGTAAGTTTATTTTAAGTTATTTAGTCACAACTATTAAATTAGTAACATTGCCATTAACGTCATACCTGTTCAAATTTCATAATAATTCGTTTATTTGAACCAAAATGTAGATAGCTTAACACCAGGCAGTCACTGTATTAGATAGATAAATATCAAGACTATAAAAGATTATAAATTACTCCATTGATGTCCTAGATAAGCACGATTATGATATAATATTACAAAAATATCCATTAAGCTTTGATCTTGATATAGTAGACGAGTTATCATTCATTATTACGTAAGGTGAAGTATGAAGAGACAAGCCGTTATAAGATTATCGTTTTATTTTTATATTCTATATTTACGACCACTCAGCCTACCACGAACGACCTCTAGGTCGATAACAAAAAAAAAACAGCTTCAAGCGTTTTCCCGTATAGCAGGGTAGTCGATAGAAAGGTAAGAAATGGTATTTAACTATATAAGTAGAACAATATCTTCTTGTTTTTTAGTTCTACAGTTAGTTGAAAACATGTGATCAAATAAGTATTTAAAAATTTATGTTTAATATGCCAATTTTCATTTCATTTTCAACAATATTCAATCCTATTACGGACTAGACTATTGAACAGATGATGGATTGTTGATGCCTTTTTAAAATTCCTAGATTATCTAAAAATGAAGCCGAGCAATTTAAAAGAAGCCATTACATTATAAACTCTTAAAGGGTCTTTTTTCTTGTGAATTTGATAAATTTGCATTTGCTTGGATTGAGAAGCATACGATTTGTTTCACACCATTCACAACAAGTCCATCAAGAGTGTCTTGTAAGTCCAAAACGTCAGTTTCTTGTGTCTTTTTTTCAACTTTGGCTATTTTCAAGTCGTCCGCAAATAAGTAAGCTTGACAATTGTTCAAAATATATTGCAATTAAATAAACAGCACAAAAAATAAAGGCCCTAAATTTAAACCCTGTGAATGATGTAGCGCTAAAGGAGTCTGAACTTTCGCCATCAATCACTACTCTAGCCTTGCGATTTGAGAGATAAGACTCATACCATCTCAGATATGCACCAGATATACCAAAATTTGATTAGATACTATTTTATGGTCTACTTTATCAAATGCCTTTGCAAACATAACAACAACATTCATTTATCCATGAATATTTTCAGTTGATTACTACAAATATTAATTTCTTGTAATAGACAGACCCTAATTACAAGCGAGAACGAACGAACGAACGTTTCCTGCTCAAAAATTAGCGGCTACATTTATTATTATACTCTTAAGAGTTTAATAAAGCTGTTTCAGATGCAATCAAAATCATAAAGGTTAGTCTAGCAACTAGAGTTCTTGATCATAAAGGCGGATTAATAATCCTTTTAAACATTATCTTAAGTCCGCCTCTAAACGCTATTGGTTATGGGTTTGATTTCCAGCCGGGGCAATACTTTTATTTGCAATATTTCCAATTCTTCGTTGTGGTAAGAAAACGCAAGGCGGCGCGAGGGATTCGGGTCGAAAGTGGAGGACGGAGTGTCTTGACCTAGGTTCTCTCTGCCTCCCTTACACATTGTAAGACAAATTATTATATTATATAGACGAATTTTATAATTACTTATACTTAACAAATTCAATAAATTTTAGCTTTTATTAAATAAACATTTAATATATAAACTCGGAGCACGGACGTCTTTACACTAGTTTGTCTCTACGACGACTGCTGTAATTACGAGTTATGCGTAAAGAATTGATTTTTATTTTTTATCCACACATAACAAATGATAGGAAAGTTCAAATAAATGACTTTATAAAACTCAGGTGAGATCCGGGTGAACAGCTAGTATAATAAAGATTACAAGTTAAACCTATATTTTATTATTTATAATATTCTCTTTGGTAGAATAAATTAATTTCATAAATTATTATATTTATATAAAAATGCATAAAATTTTTGAATAATTCCACTTTCGAGGCTAATAAGATACCCTTGTTGTAGATTCAGTGGAATTGTATTCGCGATGGTTGTAAGTTCGGCTTCTGGCTGGTGGAATATTTAAATTTCTATATAAAAGCGATAGGTCTTTCACTTATCTCGAAATATTGAAAACCGTTTGGCGAATGGTGGTCTTAAAGTAAATAAGACGATAATCTAGTAAATGGCTAGCCGGGGCCCGAACTCGGCATTGTCCATATAGGTCCAGAACCAGCCGTTAAATAGGAAAAGTTCAGGTACCTTGGATTCATTTTGCAGGAGTCGGGAGGCATCGGTCACCCTCCTCGAAACCCTGAGTTAGCATTTAACCCTTGGGATTAATGTCAGGAAGAAGTAGTTTATACTTAGTAGATGTTCGCTAATAACAAATTTTCCGACAGGATTAAAGAGGTCTAAAAGCCGTCCTGCAAGTATACGAGTTTATGAATAGGACACATTACAATTTTGTGACAGGGCTCTCCGGTCAATACTACGCGGACGAAGTCGCAGGCAAAAGCTGGTCTGAAATAATTTTAAGCTTTGAATTGGCGTAATTTAAATGGCTTTTAACCCAACAACTTTAAATGGCTATCTACTAGGGTAGCTCGTCTAGCGTGTAAAATTCACAAAAATTCAAAATAAAGATAGGTACAGTTCTATTTTTATAATTTTTTCTTTAAATTGTTACATTTAATACTAGGCTATTTATAGAAAAACGACATTACTGAAACTAATTATTAATAGGAAACAAAACATAGGCAAAAACTTGCTTACACAACAATCTACTTAGAACTAAAATAATCACAAGTCTAGATGCTGTTACGCGAGCTGTAAAGTTTTCTATTCCAGTTATATAAATATTATGAAAGTATTATAGTTTTATTGAAAACTGATGAAACTCGTGGTATTATTGCAATTGTAGAAATAGTTTTTAACGAAGCGACTATTTCCTTGAGAGAACAATGGTGAATTTATAATTGTGAAGCTGCGATAGCGCCTTTTAATTGTAATAGTTTTTTTTATACTTAAAGGCTAGGTATTATAGGTTCCTAATGATAATAGCTGACTTTTTTTTATTTGAGAAATCTTTGATCATGACTTTTGTTTTCAAACATTTATGTATTTGTAGCATGGTATGATTGCTATTTTAAATTTTCGAAAAATACGCTATTTTTTAATCTTCAACTTTAAGAAATGACAAAAGTTTTTTTTAGTTTAACACTTTTTCCCTTGTAGCAAGATAGCCAGAAACGTAGTATCAAGACAATCCTTTCTCCGCTTTCCATCCGAATTCGAGATATTGCGTGTTGATGTCGGAACGCAACGAAGCGCTTCAACTTACCAGAGCAAAGATATGAAAATAATTTAAATATCATCATTCTCTTGAGCGGAAATCGAATCAACAACTAAACGTGTTTTCAGCCTGGATGGCCTCAAATGAACTCAATTCAAATGACAAATCAATCATAAAAGATTAATAATAAATCAAAACTTCTAAAAAACTAAACGAAATACACAAAACAAAATGACACCAGTACGTCTCAAATTTCACTAACAATAAATAAAAATATTATTATACGTTAAAGCAAGTACGCACATAAATGTGGATGGTATATTTAACTGACAATTAAGCTAATGTAAGAACTTCCTTTCACAACTTCGAATCATACTTTGTGAATGCATAGTTTATGGCGGTAGTCGCACAATATATGTAGATTGCGCTTTCAAAGACGACTTCAGCTTTTGCATCTCTTAAAGGGCTTTAGTACAAAATTTTGTCAAATAGAATTGTTACTTTTGAACTAAAATTTTGCATTTACTCTATTTTTATCGGTAATTAAGATAATTTTGTTACAGAAGAATACATTTCCATACAATAGGTAATATATTATATAGTACAATAAATTTATCTGTAAAATATAAAAAGAACTCGATTCAGGATTAACTATTTTCATATGTGCATTGATAGTTTTATTTCATCTTCACGCTTTTGCCACAAAGAGGGCAGGCAGAGAGAATTTAGTGTGAAGACGTGTGTGTTCTTCGTTTTTCGCCTGAATTGTGTGTGCAATCGATCGCCTTGAACAATACTTGTTAAATGGCGTAATTCAATGCCTTACTTTGTTCAACCAGAGCAATGAAATAAAAATAATTAAAACATAATAATTCCCACCCATCAATCGAACCCACAACCACAGTTGCAATCAAACACTGTCCCAATGGGCCACCATGGCCTCAAATCTTTCAACAACGTTATTCATAGATAAGCTTATTGCAAATCATAAACAGTGTTGGTTAGGTATAGCTTAATTTAGACAAAAGCATTCGACAGTGATTACTGGATCAGTTACAAGTTTGATAGTACGCTACAATACTCGCTGAATAACAACTCTGTATCATCAGCATCTTAATAACAATTCTAGCATAGTATATAAAATGATGTAAAATTTTTTATAAAATTCTCAAGTGAAAAGAACTTGCTGTATACATTCGATAGGAAAACTAGGTTAAGCAAGCTCGCTCAACTAAGATAAAAATGCACAGGATTAAATGGATTTTTAAATTCTCATCACGACAAGCATATTATGCGATATTACATTCACAAGTAAATCACAGCTTTTGTTTAGAAGACTAATTAATAATGGAATTTTTGATTTGTATTATTTAATTATATTTTCGCGTCCCATCATCATATTGATGAAGACTTGAGTTGACCGACACTGCAATGTTTCAAAAAATTGCTCTGCCAGCTAAGTCTTACAGGAGCAAAATTTATACCTATATAAAATAATCAAAGGTATTTAAAACGGAACTTAATGTTCAAAAGTCAATATAATGTATTTAAAATAATTCGGCGAAGAAAAATCTCCGTTTCTTTAATAATATTGATTTCAGAATATTCTTACATATTTAACTCCTTTTTGTTGTGTAAACCACATATTGATGCAACTGTTTTACTCAATCAAAATAAAGAATTCATTTTAAAATGCAGTTGACACATGAAAAAGCTACCTTGAAAAAATACTAGATGCCGCCGTAGAGCAAAAACTCAACTCAAGTCTTTGCTTTTTGCGTTCAATCCCGACTCAAGGTAATTATTTCTCTGATCTATTAAGACAGAATGTGGCGCAACGACCATTCAACAAGCAAAGTCCCCAAAGGGATGTGGAGAAGCGAGTGGGCTGAACACAAGATTCTCTCTGCCATCAGATAGAAGTCCAGAGATGGCTGAGACAAAAAAAAACTAAACAAAAAATTATACCAATAAGGTAAAAACAATGGTAATGGCATCATTATAAGTTATTAGTAGTAAACGCGTTATCTAACGAAGCATGTAACGCGGAAACCTTTGCGGTTTGTCGGCTTTATTGCGCACATTCGTTATATAAGGAGTGTCACCATACGTTGCTTGTTATTTATTCTATTATAGACATTCCGTCACATTCTGTCTTTTAAAATAAAACTTTTCTATAAACCAAAAGAAATTATAAGCAGTCAACTTCTGGCTCCGCTTAATTGCCCATTTATAGTATATTTTTCTGATTTCCGCCAATAGAATCTGTAGTTATATTGTAGTTGATTAAACGTGACTATTACAATCATCACGTTTAATCAACTACACCATTACCTCGTTTGTGTTCAAAGCTGCTTACACTATATTAATTAAGAAATTTATATTCTAATTATGCTTTTAATACACAAATATGTCATCCACAAAAAAAAATAACAACAAAACGCAAGCTTTGCACACAAGAACACAAAAAGTGTCGCTTTTTTAAGGTAAGGGGTAAAAATTTTGTTATACACTCCATTCTCCATTTTACTTTCATTTAGAGATATTTAGTTATATTGCGTGCTAGCATCTCACCTCCAACAGCTGCACAATTTCACAGCATAGTAGTATAGTCAATGTCAATTCGAGACAATGTACAAAAAAGGCAAATCAAATCACGTGTCAAATTTATATTTAATAATTAATTACAATGCATTACTAAATACAACAATGTCACAATAGTTAAAAACCCGTCATTATTACAATCAAAGTTTCTCTTACGGTTATAAATATTCATAAAGCGCCACATTGCAAATAAATGTTCCTAAGTTATTAATTACATTTGAACTTGTGTAATAAATAATATTTGTTGCAGGTCAGTTAGCAGATTTACATAGAGGCGTTGTTACCACCAATGCATGGAACTATGCGGTTTTGAATGAAGCTATGGGATCTTAGGGGGGAACTGAGGTGGGAACATTTAGGATTCGCAAGTATAATATTTATATGCGAATGCGAATAGAAAGTGAATAACGGAATTACTTAAACACTATAACAAGATAAAATAAAATCATAACAATCAATCATAAAAATATGAAATCATATATGTACGTATACAATAATAAATAATTGATACGGAAATTAAATTAGAAAAAATATAACATATATTTTTTTAACTTAACTTTTAAAAAATTTTGAGTAACGAGCGAGCGTGACTTGAAAAAAAAAATTAGATCGTGATAGATAAATATTGCAAATATATAAAGCAAACAAAAAAACTGCCCCAATTTTTTTTATTTACAGAACTTCCTTATACAATTTTAACCGAGACTGACAGATTGATTATGATACAATATGCATACATATTATGTATCTGAACAATAGAACGTATATTGACATAACGTAATTGTGGCGCAATCGAACTAACACTGATTAATGGACTGACTGACACACCATTAGGATGGCAGAGGAAAAATCCAATGTCAAGACTGCCTCCGTTCCCCACATACCGTTGGGTTAGGTTGTGTTTGGTTAGGTCAGCGCCGCACTGTCTCGCCGAGAAGTGGTACTAATTTAAATATAATCATTTTCCCAAGTTGGTATCTAATCCAAATTCATTGCGCTTATAGTCAGACGCTGTGTCACTGCACCCAATGGCCTCTTGAAGGGTATTCATTTCTCCTATAGTCTGTAAGGTCTTCTGTACATTTAGTGTGTTTTATGTAATAAGATGTTTGATTTACGCGATTATTACACATTTTTAAATGAAACTATTTCTAACCGGATTATTCGCGGTATATGGTATTCGACAAAGTGTTCGAAACGTCGGGTTTCTAAAATGTATTTTCGAATTCGGTTAAAAATAGTTTCATTTCAACAAGTGTTTTGTGTAATTATATTTCTTTGTGTACATATAAACAACACCTCCGTACATGTATTATATAATAGTAAAATCTTTTTAAACGCTTTTAGCTTCACGCTTTATCCTTAGCCAGATAGTCTGAGAGAACGGAGCGCCAAACGCTACGGTCACTGCATAATTCATTCACGTCGTCCACTATCATTATAGGTATACGGTATCATACTTTTATCCTTACAATGCGTCCACATCTGAAAAGTTTCTGATTCTAACTGTAACAAGTGCCCTTCTGTGAATCTCTTTATTGCGGTTTCGACCACGTTGGCTTTCTCCGCATACTCTACGAGCAGATCGTGTAACTTTTATTCTGCTTGTGCGTTCATCTCAGAAATGGTTTAACTGATTAAAATACAGATTTAAATATTGTTTTGTTAAATTTCCGTTAAACAATTTACTTTATTTTATTTCAATCGATTCATAAATAAAAAAGTAGCAACAATTTGAATTATAACTTTAAGTAAAGTTTGTGATTTAAGTAAAAACGCAGACAGATGAAAAAAAATTTATAGTCGTGTAGCTTACGAATGTGAAGACGCGAGCGGGTTGCGATTAAAACAAGTATCAATATTAATAGATTCAAAAACATATAAATCATATTTAAAAATAAATTGATTAAATCAGCACAAAGGGCGTGTTACTAAAACCTTCTAGGTTGTAGGTCTAGGTTATTGAATATAAATAATCTTATATCAATTGTTTAATTAATCGCACTGTTAGAAGCCAGATTACAAATAGAATGGTATTTATTTAATGAGATATGAGGTCTGGTAACAATAAAATCTATTTAGCTCTGTGGTTAAAATATTACGTTTAATATGTAATTTTTGTTATTGGTTTCACGCTTTTCTAACATTATAAAAGTGCTATTCACACACTTAGGAAATTGAAAAACATATTTATAAAACATATAAAAAATTTGACGCCGCAGGATTCGCACCCGCGCCTCTTGGAAACCGTCTAAGCGCTCTACCCGCTAAGCCATGAGTTAAATTTGTATATGTTTTCTAAATATGTTTTTCACGCTTTTCCCGGCACCTATACTCTATAATGACTAAATTTCAACGACATTCTCGTGGGTCTTTCGCGTTACTAACACAGGCGGCTATCTACCAATATTTGAACGACACTATCTAGTACCTTGAATAAAAAATTGAGGCTGTGATTAACAGCCACAGTTTTAATAGCTGGTTTTTATGACTTTGTCGATAAAATTTATTTTGAAGCTTTAAAATAATGATAGGAGCCTCTGACGGATTTTCTTGCGTTTTTCATAAAAAGTTCATAAGGAATTGAATATGTCACTGCCATATAATATATACCAAATATGTAAGTAGAAGTGATGTCAAAACTCTGTTGCACATATGTTCGACTCTGCGAGAAATAAAATGTTTATCTCTCTCGTTATATATATTTTTTTAATTTGGGGTCATTTTTTTTTATTTTTTTCCGTCGTGGATATTTCCAAGCTTCAAAATTTTGCTTTTTATAAATACACCTATACGTTAAGGATCGAATCCACAATCATCTCTTGTACAAAAGATACTTCTCAAATGCTTTTCATATTTTAGAATTACAAATAACATTAAACCAATAATAAATACAGCCAAATTAGCACATAATACACTATTTTCTCAGCATGTATTATTATATGTTTGTTTGAGTTTCTCGCTTTTTCCACTTAGCAGAGTGGGCCGAGAAACCTAGTGTCAAGACACTGCCGTTCTCCATTTATTTTTGAGTAGTGGAACTCAAAATGCAATGTCAATAAGTACTTAACATAAATCCAGTTGTATGTAAATAGGAGTACATCACTTATGTACAATAATCACTATTAGAATAATCAATATAATAAATATAGAAGACGGTTGATCTCTATCGATTCATCACGCTTTTGTTTTTATTTTAATAGCGACGTATTAATATTCATCTGTGAATTGTTTAAAGGTAATTAAATCAATATTCAGAATAGCTTCCGTGTCAAGATAACATCTTAATATATAACTTTTTTCAGCTTCACGCTTTTTCCTGCATAGCTACCCCCCTATATTCTGGCTACCCTAGTCAGAGAAAACCTAGTGTCCAGACACTCTGTACTCTTTATCCCACCTGATCTCGTGTTGCGTGGTGAACAACACCGCGGTTTATCTTAAGTACCATAACTTAGAAATGAAAATAATTTAAATATAATCACACCCCCGAATGGGAATCGAATTCACAACCAATCGTGTTTACAGTCGAGACGCTGTCCCACTGCGCTCCGATAGCCTCATATCAAATATAATATTTTAATAAAATGATGAAATAAAACGCCGTCGGCTGTCAGAAGCACGAAATGGACTAATCACGTGTATACTGTCACGTGCTCACATATTTCATATATTATAGTATAGATAACAGCTGCAGTATACAAAACAATGAGTAGACTACTGAGATTTGACAACCCTACTATTCTTTCAATACATGCATACATTAATTTATGAAATCCATTGGTTTTTTTTATATATTATATAGATGTTTATTTACATTATTTATTTGTTTTCAAAGAATGACTACATTTAAATAAATGTTTAAATACTATGACATACTACATTAAACATAAATAGTGGTGATTGACACATAATTATAAAAAAAATACAAAGAATCGTTTCAAGTTCCTCGATCTAGTTGGACACGACGCGGCGTTTAGTTCCGCCACCCATAAATTAGCTTTAATCTCAAGCTAAAATTGGTGGAATGTGTAGAACTAAGTGCCTTATAAAAATAAAGCAAAATATAAGCTCAATAGGAACAATATATCAATAGAAACTACATATTAGACTTGAAAGAGTGCCATCACGGCGACTGTGACTGCAATCATTTGCAACTTGCGTGTGCACTTAATCAAGTGGATGAATCGATTATATTCGTCCAATCAGCCACACATGCACATCCTTGTTTACGCAGATTTTGTTGTATCGGGCTTTATGAAACTCTGTTTAAGCGATAAATATAAAATTATGGAACAAAATATAATGTATAGACTTCTTATTATACACATTTTAAAACATCACAGAAGATCGCCGTCGCACAAAATGAACGTTCGATAAAATCTTTAGACCGCATGAATGTTGAATACAAGAACTACCAATTCAAATTCAAATGACAGGTTCAATTATTCGATTATAATCACAAGTGGAGAGCATTTTAAAACATATTAACTGGTTATTTAAAAAAAGCACAAAAGCAGTAATATAGAATATTTATTTAGTTTCTATATGATAAAATTTACAAAATTCATAGCTTGTGCTTTCTATGATTCATATCATAGCTTGTGCTATGATTCATAGCATAGCTTGTGCTTAAGCACAAGCTTACAAACACTCTTAACTTCATGCCTCAAATGCATTCAAAAAGAAACACTACTAAAGTAATTCAAATGATAAAATCTTAACAAAAGTATACATATATTTTAATATGTATTTTGTTGATCATCATATATAAGTATGAACTGTACATGTCATCAATGTATATATAATCAATAGAAACTAAAATGACGTTTTCGTTAACATGCCGCTTGCCAAATTGTAGTTGAGTTGAAACTATATTCAGCCTAACCAGCTCATTCGATTCTTGTTTGGCAAATGTTCTAGAACATATACCAACGTTTTACATATAAATCATATTTATAATACGTAAAGGAAATAAACGAATAAATGCGTGTATGAATATATCATATTTATATAAATATGATATATATATATATATATATGTGTGAAAATTAAATGTATATGCCAAAGATTCACTGAGAAGGTCGCCTTTGCATGCTTTGTATATATTATGCTTCTGTTCTTTTTATTTGTTTTCAGTTTGGTTCTGTGCAATAAAGATTTTTATCTATCTATCTATGTTTCACCACTCTTGTATGAAATTTGGCACCGTTGAAGTTGGCGAAGAATGGCGAAAAAATTTTCCAAAGTAATGCATTACTGATGATGATTTGTTATGGTTATACAGTTCGCTTTTTAGCTTCACACTTTATCCCGCATAGCAGGGATAACAGAGAGAACACAGTGTTTACGTTCTTCGCTTACTGCCCGAATTCAGACCATTGTGTCTTGAATCGCGGAGCTCAACGTTGGGTTTTGTCTTGCTAATATTTATACTTAGTCTTGGCCTAAATATAATTTTTTATTGTACGTAAAATTTATTATTAATTAATTACAGTGTGTTCATTTAATACATTAAAAATATATAAAGCTTATTTGAAGTGGTCTCCATTGTCTGCAATAGTCCATTAAACTTTGAGGTAAGTTGTCAATAGCAGCACGCATTCCTTCTATGGGAAAATTATTTACTGCCAATCGTGTAGATTGTTTTAGGGACTCCAGGGTATCTTGATACACTTGTGTTGATGTTTTGATACCTTTTTCAGAAAAATATATCTCAGTCCCCCTTTTATAGCTAACACCATCACTAAAATCGGTAAATACGGTCATTTTGTTTGTTAAATCAATCAAACGTAAAAAAAAAAATCCGTCACAAAAAAATTCTGTGACCTCCCTTTGCGTACCGTTTAAGTACTTGTTTTTATTTTACCACTATACTTCAAAAAAAATTATCAGCGCGTCCCTTATGGGCTGCAAGTTTTAAGTCATATTTTTCCGCGCCATGGTTCTAGGTATCTTCTTCTCTCGAGATACATTTTTTTTGCTTTCGGACAGGATTTCTTCACCTTACTGCGTTGATTGCCTTTTCCGTACGTGGACGGCCAGATTTTTTTCTGTCACAAACAGAGGAGGTTTCATTGTACCTATCAATAACCTTGACACAAACATTTGACTAATACCAAGCGTATGGAGGGTTTTAAAAATTGTATTTTTCACCATACCTACTTTATGTAATGCAATCACAGCGAGTCGGTTCTCTCTATCACCCCACTTCGTTTTAATATCACAAAGAATTTTACAATGTATTGATGCGAAAATAAGAAAACACAATGAACAGTCATATAAAAAGATTTTTTTAATTATAACAGTATTTATGGCCAGACTAAGGAGTAATAAACGGGAAGCACAACAAGTAATAGATTTCGGTATTTCTAAAGTATTATAGTATCTCAATATATGATCTTATATTTAACAACTAACTAAAGAACCATTATAATTATTAAACATCTCAATTACAGGTCTCTAGAAAGAGTTACGTTTATGACAAGTAAAACGCAATATTTTATTTTTCTAGATATCGACAGAAAACTAAAATAACATAAAAAAATCATGTTTTTGTTAATTTTTAACCGAATTTAGTTCGAGGAGAAAAAGCACAGTTATAACATACTCGTATTTGAATCAACAGTTTGGACATTAAACTTCTCATCGAGAGTGTGAATTGATTTAAGAAACAGGTTTAGAAACAACAATCGTACGTAGTGGTGATTTAAATTATACGACGATGTAGCTTTATATAACCGTAGACGTAATATGGCAGATTAAATATAATGACGTAGGCTGAAAAGTGGTCACGTACTAAAAAGCCGTCGAGGATCTCTTTACGTAGCCTAGTTTCTTTAGAGCGTTAAAAATTATATATATATTTAGACTTTCTTTTTTATTATTTCCTTCATAATACATTTAATATTTATATATTATATCCCCGCTCTGGAAATATAGGGATAAATCGCGGTGATGAGTTCCACCGAACAAATGTAATGTCTCGAATTCGGACGGAAAACAGAGTATTCTTGTTTATTTTTTTATATATTATTGAAATTAGTTTATATTCTATGAAAATTACACGATAGATACCTTATAGAAATTTTATCTATTAGTCGCTGGCCTCTACTAGAACATAGTTTACAGGCTGACTGCAGTTGTAATATCTTCACATAGTGTTACATATTAAAATGCATTACAATTTATATATATGCGTAACAGGTTTATACTGCAATACGCTGTTTATCTTACATCACGTGGATGTTGCGAGGACAGGTTAGGAAGTAAAGCCCTAATTGATGGACATTGGACATAGTAACTAGTAAAGTTTACATGAAAATAATATGATATTGTTTCAAAGTAGGTGAAAACAACGTAGTTCTAACAAGTCTTTTAGACCATTTAATTTATAACACATCGTATTCTTGACCCCGCATTGTCATAAAGCACACTGAAAATACAGAACTATGATATACTGTAAACTATATTAAGATATTTGGTTTCTCATAATTTATGAACATTTTCCCACCTTTAGACACCATTGACATTAATATCAGTAAAGTGTTCGAAACGTCGTGTGTCCATATATTTATTTTCGAATACCAAAATATACGCGATAAATTCGGTTAAAATAGTTTTATTTATAACTATTCTTCAGTATATGTAGTAGAGAACGGAGTGTCTTGACACTTGTTGACTCTCTGCCGACCCTGCATCAAATGGACTCATCTTTATTAATACTAAAAAATCTTTGGCTGAAATAGCGATGCACTTGATTACAAATCGATTGAATGATAAAATGTCAGTCGATTCTTCGAAGTAAAGGTGGAATTAGTGGTCAGACGGGAAATACTTTAAACTAATTCAACGAAACATATAAGGTGTTAAATCATTTCGTTTCTAAATACTTGCTTACAAAGTTTTATAAATATTTATTATTTTCGGTTTTCCTCCATAATACCTGATAAAGGAGCACTCGACGTCTCGTTTACAAACATACATCATAAGGCTCTTATATTTGACAAATGTTCTAAAACTCGAACTACGAAACATAAAAATAATAATAATAATAAAAATAATAAATAAAACAAGTGTCACAAAACATTTTATTCTATATTTTATCATTTCTAACTGTTTAATTGTTGTATGATCCACTTCTTAGAAATCTAACATTTACCATATCTTATTAATATATATTACAAATGTAAATGTGCGAGCATGGATAGATTTGTTACTCTTTTGCGCAAAAACTACAAAACGGATTTAGATGAAACTCTACAGTAATATGTACGATATTTTTATCAAGACTTTCTTTTGGTTTTCTATATACAACTATCCCGACGAATCAGATATGAACCTCATACAATCGTATTAATAAATTCGTAACAAAACATCTCCCTCAATTCATTTCCCCAGTATCCATACATACATATACATATTAACATTAAGACGTCGCTAGCAAGGGCACGACGTACAACATAGTGACGTACAAAACACGTGACGACCTCATATAGGACGGAAGCCTATCCGAGGAAGCGTTTAGGCAATAGCCTTATATATTATAGAGGAAGTGGGTACAAAGACAAAGAAGTAAATAGTTTTGAAAACAGTTTAATAATAAATTACTTATTTTTTACATTTTAAAGTGTTACATACACAGACACTTAGGAAAATGAAAAACATTTTTAGAAAACGTATAAAAATGTTAATACATTACTTAATTGAAATTTATTTTACATGTTAGTTTTAATATTTTTTTATAGTAACATCTTTAGTTTTCGCTATATTTACACATTATAAATAAAAATATTTTAACCAGATTAAGTAATTGCGTATATTTTGATATATATGGATTTAGTATATGGTAGATTAACTGTGACCAAAAAGTACTATACCTAGTGTACAAAAAGTCGAGTTTTTCAAAAAATAGATTTTCCAGTACCAAAATATACGCAAAGAGTGACTCTCCGACTATTTCTTGCTATGCAGAAAAATATGAAATAGAAACGTGAATCTGTATAAACGATATATTTCGCGATAGATCCGGTTCAAATAGTTTATTCTTTATCTATACATATAATAGAAATGTAACTGATGGTTGTCTGTACATGGAAGATATATGAAAAAAATATTATAAGAGCATTCATCAATATAATAGAACCAAAAACAATTATTTAAAAAAAAATTCTGTTTGTATGTTTGTTTGTGCACGCTAATATATATTCTATTGTGGTAAACGTCCTATTAATATTAAACATTTTGTGTTTATTTCATTTCAATAGGTTCATAAATATAAAAGTTATTATATATAGCCATTTAAATTATAAATTTAAACAAAGTTTATGATTTAAGTGAGAACGCGAGTGGGTGAAAACACTAAACAGTTTAGTCATGTAGTTTACGTAGAAGAAGCGCGAGCGGGTCTCTCGTTAGTAAAAAAAATGTATATATTGGAACAATTATAAATACATTTTTAGTCATGGTATTGATTACAAATATGAAAATAAAAACGAACCTAGCAGTTTGGTGTAAATACGTATATCTTATACAAATCACAAATTTAATTTAAAAGTAATAACTAAAATGTGTATATATACCAATCAACCATACTCGTTTGCATCTATTTAATGTAATAGGATCGAACAAGAAGTAATTATTGAGATACAAGTCACGTGATTCGTCTTAACGACAGTTCAAGGTTTTAAATTATTGCCAAGAAACGACTAAGATCATTGAATCTCACTGAACTGTCAATGACCTGTTATATTTTGCAAATATAAAGTTTTATAAGCGGTTACAATGCGTAAAAGTGAAACCGTTAAGAAATAAATTTGATCAATAATATATTCCTTTTCTATGTTTCATGAAATCTTTATATTGATACGTACGGAGGAGTATGAAATTAACACACTTTTCCTACGTATAAAATAAAAGTATAGTTTATATGCAAAAAAGTGCAACAAGCCAATATATTCTATTATAATCTATTAGAAATACATTAAATTAATAAAAGGACATTACACACAGTACCGTATGTTTGACATATACTTTTTTATACAGTGACATACACGTTGCTATGGTAACGCGTGTTTATGCGTCAACGATGACACTAGTTATTATTTATATTTTATATAATTTATATATTTTATATAATTTATTATTTATACATAAAAATCACAAACATTCCTTGTTTGTGATTGCAAGAAATTAAATTTCCAAAAAAAAACTTATCGAATTGTAATAGCCCGATTTCGTGGGTAACTTTTTCATCGATATTACCGTTATTAGAGCGACATTTCGTGATAATGGCTGAAGCCAATTTATGCATATTTTTTCATCGTCACGCTTTTTCCCGCATACCTGAATAGTTAGCGAGAACCTTATGTTAAGACACTCAGTTCTCCAATTTCTGTCCGAAATCGATATATTTAGTTTAGTGGCAAAACACAACGCTTTGCTTTGTCATAGGAACGAACATCAACTGTCCTTTTACGTACTATTTACTTATTTAGTATATGTACTATTTTTAAGGTACATTGTACTATTTTTAAGGTACATTGTACTATTTTTAGGGTACATTGATTTCAAAGGTGTAGCCTGATGAATCAAACTCTAAATATTCTTTATTCAAGTAGGCTATTACAAGGACGTCGACGACGAAAGTTCGTCAAATTTTTCGTCAAAAAAATTCGACGACGAAAGTTCGTCAATTAACATAAAATCAGTATTGTCAGTCCTAGCGGCAGCTATTATATATCACTTGTATATTCTTACTTCAAGTGTTTTAATAAACCTTTATATGTGTTAATGTTCAAAAGAGCACAGAATTATAATATAATTATATGTAAATTATTAACAGGAACCGTGTATTGAAAATCAAAATACCTACAATATTTTATCATTTTATTGTCACTTTGCAATAAAACAATTGTTTTAAAAGAATCTTTTAATAAATTAATTCCAATATTTTAATATAAAGCATTATATGCAAATAAAGTTATTAATAAATTATCGCCCTATTTTAAGAAGGGCCTTAAGGCCATAATTAACATACCAGCACAAATTCTCTACATAACTTGGCATGAACGTTATAGTTATAAATAAAATAAAAAAAATATAAACAAAAAATAGACCTTGTCACATTCCACCACGATGGCTTCAAATAATATAATTAATAATTATTTAATTTTTTATATTTGAACACATTAAGAGGCTGTAATAAAAAATTAAATATAGAACTTCGTTGCCTTAATTCAATTATTATTAAGCCTACTAAAGCTTTAATTAAATAAATATTATAATAGACATGTATTTCACAATATTATAAACGCAACAAAATATTTCATTAGAAATGATCACTATATTAAAATGTGAAATAAGTTAAAAGTTACAAAATTAAAAAAATAGGTAGTTTCCATGCAATATAACCTAAACAGACGGGAATTACCTTTAATTTTCTATAAGTCGTGGAAATAATAATATGCCATTATTTGAAACCTATTATGTATTGCTGCATTGTCCATAACTGAACAAACTATACTTTCATATCCAATATAATTGTGTATTATTCACGAAAATTATTAGTATGGTGTTTATTTAGCTACACGTTCCGTTGGAGTAACATAGGCAAAAAACACATTCCGTTCTCCACATTTCGAACTAGAGAATATTGAGTGGCGGACTTGAATCCTGCGCTACTTTTTACCACAGAGGGAAGATTAAAAAATTATAAAATCATTCTCTCAAGTACAACTCAAAACCATTGTTTTACAATCATACGCTCTTCCACTGCACCACGCTGCCTCTAGTATGGTAATTGTATCCTCAAATTCCGTCGTCGCTTAAACACTGTATATAAATACAATTTACGTCATGACAATTATTTAAGACTAAAATTTAAACACTACCTAAAAATCAGTTTAGTAAAAAATCCTATCTATATCAATTTAACCGTTACCCCATTATACGGTGTCACGCTTTATCGATGACCCGAAACGAAACGGCGATTGAAATTTAGAAATAAGCGAGAACAATTTTTTGAAAGTTGAAATAACATTTGATTACTTGAGCGTTTATTAAATTACGTACACTGAAACAATTTACAAACAGTAAGTAGCAAATCTAAAAATGTACTGACATCCCATTTATACCGAAGAAGAATAAAAAATGTATATACACGTGTATAATGCTTAAGGCCGCGCTTTGTCTCCCCAGAGCAAGGATTTTTTTTTTTAATTTTATTTTAACATATCTTCATTGACACAAAAAACAAGTACAAGAGGTTATGTTTATAATTACATACTGACATACACATACAACTTATTTTTAATAGGCTACAAGACCTTTCTAAAACACAGCTAAATATTAATATTAATAATGTATTAACTACAATTTGACTTTTACATATCAAAAAAGTAAAGAATTAAAAATCATGTAATGTACCCCAACTAGTGGAAATTGAACCCACAACCAATCGCATTTTCAGTCAAATGCTGTCTCACTGTACCATGACTGTCTCTACATTACAATACACATGTGAGAGTTAAATTCATTAAAATTGACTTGACTTCTGCTAGAAATGCATATTTCAAACATATAATCGAAATCAGGAATAAAAAATGATGCAAAAAATCCTATGATAATACCTAAAATATTAGTCGTCGTATTGTCGAAAATTAAACGAGATTCATAATACACAAACTATAAAGAAATATTTTTAGAATTCATTATCTTATAAGCAAATATATTTACTAAAAATCGTTACATTTAACTCGGTACTTTTACAACGGTGTTTGGTGAAACCTAGCTAAAGATTTACAAATTCTATAATAGTTTACAGCCAGACTAAAGCAAAGAAAGCTGCCATAAAACATTTTAGGACTCAACAAATTTCAACGCCGTAGTGGCGCAGTTGTAGTTCTGGTAGTTACATGTTATGATCGTCAAATTCAATATACTTAGATTTTATTTATATACGTATTCTGGCCATAAATACTGTTATAATTGAAAATAAAGAAAATATTACTTTTGAATTTGGAATCTGTCCTTTTTATATGATTGTTCATTGTGTTTCTTTATTTTCGCATCAATAAAATGTAAAATTGTTTGTGATATTAAAATAGAGTGGGGGTGATAAAGAGAACTGACTCGCTGTGCTTGCATTACATATAGTATAGTGCCAAATACAATTTTTAAAACCTTCTATTCGCTTGGTATTACTCAAATGTTTGTGTCAAGGTTATTGATAGGTACAATGAAATCTCCTCTGTTTGTGACAGTAAAAAATCTGGCCGTCTACGTACGAAAAAGGCAATCAAAGAAGAAATCATGTCCGAAATCACAAGATAAAGAAGATAGATGAAGATATCACGTATTTTAAAAGATGACTTAGGACTTGCAGCCTGTTTTAAAGACGCACTAGTCATTTTTTAATTGAATATGCAGTGTTTGCCATAGAAAGAATGTGTGCTATTGATAACTGGCCTCAACGTTTAAAGTACTATTGCAGCCAATGGAGACCACTTAAAATAAGCTTTATATATTTTTAATGTATTAAATGAACACACTGTAATAGTAATCAATGATACGCTCAATTAAAAAAAATGATTTTATTTGTAACAATATTTATGGCAAGATTAAATATGAATGCACGGTACATATACTAAAATAAAAAAATATATATATTTCTGTCTGTTTGTTCCCGCTAATCTTTGGAACGGCTGGACTTATTTTGGCAGGATTTTCATGGATGTAGGATGTGGAGTAACTAAGGCCACTTTTATATTGAAATTCCACGCGATTGTTCGTAGAATAGTCTTTGAGTAAAAGAAATTTGTAAAAATCTCTACAGAGAATGCTAACAACAAATATATCTTGTAATCAGCATAAAATAATTTCAACGTAGCTGGATGTAGAACGCATGGCTTAGCGGTCAGAGCGCTTGAACGGTTTTGAAGAGGCGTGGGTTTAAGCCCGCTGCGATCAAATTTTTATAAGTTTTCTAAATATTATACTACAATCAGCAGCGAGATCAACAGCAGAGATCTAGATTTAAATGAATGAAAAAAGACCTAAGTATATGTGTTTTGTTTAATCCTAGACCGTCCAACACGAGGACATGTGAGGATATCTTTGTGATAATGAAAAAAACTAAATTGATATATATTTATTTACCATAGTCAAATTCAAATTTGACTTTTAAAGTAAATATTGATATTTAGAATAGGTATGAGAACATACACCTTCAACACAAGACGGTTTTCTCTGCCATCATTGTAACATTATATAAAATTGTACTTTAATATAAATCGCATAACTGTAGCGTGTGGTTTATTGACTTTTACGTTTAGAAAAAAATATAAAGATTGATTTATACAGAATATAATATTAAGTATATGCACTTTTTACAAAGTAACGCGACAAGCATAAGATAAATGATTTTTTACTTCAATTCGAATACAACAAAGCAACGCCATTAGCACTCAACATGGTAGTTTAATTGTTGAAAAATCTTGTAAAAAGCGACGACAAAAAATTTCAATACATACTATCAGTATATCTCACAAGTATAAAAAAAACCAGTGGAAATAGTAATTTCTTTGTCAATCAAGTCAATAATTTTTTTTTTGTGTAAATGACATAAACGATAATTGTTATATAATTTTGTATATACGTACTACATATATCTTATTAAGTCTTAACTTGACTGAAACAGATATTATCCGCGAACTCAGCTCATAGTCATATTAGAATGTTGTCAGACAAAACTATAGCACCATGAAGGCATTATTCATTATAAGACGACCGACTACTAACTACAATATACAGAGAAGAAACTCCTTAACATTCCATGAATTCACGCATGAGCTCGGGGGTATTGCCAGGGACTTGCGACCCAAGTGTAGGCTAATGGGGCCTAGTCCTTCAAAATACGCAAAAAAGCTCGCTCGATCTAAATTAAAAAAATTCTACATATGCCACCTTCGAAATACGTGCTAGAAATGAACTGATGATAGTTCTATACGAGCCGAGATCTTTATCTTATGTCAAAATAGTGTAGGCGCCGTGGTGCAATTGAAGACATGAATAAATGAAGTGTTATGTTGCATTTTCGGATTTTCGCAGTCTACGCTATACTAAATTACGATTTCAAGTGCTTATAAATGGTAAGCTGTAAAACTCGCATATTCTTGCTATTTTGTTTTACTTATTAAATTATGAATTTAAATATGATCTTTTAACTCCTTATGGGAAAGTTCACACGATACCTACCTACTGCAAAATATGGAAGATTCACGAGAATAATTAGTACCTACCCACCCACTGTCCTGGTCATTCAGTATTATATTTAAAAATATAAACAAAAAATGAACAATGGGTGTTGCTAAGTTAAAATTACGTGTGTAAATTTTTTTACCATAAATTAGGCCATATAGCAAGTAAAGGAATATGATTAGTTTATTAAGGGAAGATATCGTATACATTTCTATTTAGTAAGTTAATAAGAGGTTTTTGATATAGTTGAAATATCTTTTTCTTTTTGTGAATGAAGAACACTTTTAGAAAACGTACAATAACTTCAACGTAGCCGTATTCGAACCCGCGTCTCTTGGAAACCGACCAAGCGTTCTGAAAGCTCAACCTTACGATATATAACTTATTTTGTTGTTAGCATTTTAACATCCCTTTTCGCCTAAATACATGGACAATATGCAACGTCGCACTTTGTCTCATAAGTAAAGTTTAAACTACATTCCACGTTCGAGCAAGATTAGAACCTACAACAACGTACAAGACTTAGCATAGTTAAAGTTTGTATAGTGAATAGGTTTACAAAACCAACTTCTTTTAGAATATTATATTAACTCAAAATAAAAAATATTCTTTATTCAGCCTCCACTACCATCAGCTCGGAAGGCAATTCTAGTGAGGAAAGCCGTAAAGAATTTGAACAGGGCTCGTTTTCAAATATAAAAAGCTTCAATTTTATTATTTAACGACAGCTGGTTAGCTATAATACATTAAACTCAAATCATATTACTTCCACACATTTTTTACCTTTAAATATTCTTCTACAGAGTAATAAGCTTTAATATTCACATTTTTCATAAAATAAATATGACACACACACTACCTACCATAAGTTAGACGGAATTGTATAAAGTGACATACACGTTGCTAAGGTAACGCAACAACGGAGCTACCATTAGCATTTTAAAATCAACATTTGATCCGATTATTATCCACATAATCAGGAAGAGGTATATCCTTCAAGTCATCATATTTCACAACGTATGACCTGTACATTACCCACTTGTGTCGTATATTGAAAACTGTCAAGTTACTCTATATGGTATTGTGATATACTCTACCCATATGGTATTAAGGCAAGAACAGAGAGCTTGTGGAAAGCACATGTGCGCATAAACAAAAACCTTTCTGGTTCAGAAACCGAAAAATATATAAAAAAAATCATCAACATATATTCTTAATATTTAATTTATAGGTTGATTTAATGGATAGTATGTTAGTCTTCTATATTAATAGTAGCTATCTTGTATGAAGCTAATATAAAAAATAATAAGGGTTTAACTTTAATTAATTTTCAATGTCCTGTAAATAAACAAAAAATATTAAAAAAAACATAAAAATAATTTAATCTATACCACGTCTACTTTCTACGATAATAGTTAATGTTCAACGTCTCCTTTAGGTCATGGCATGCGCGACCGCGAATGCTTCCGCGGTCCCACGACCTTCGTATTCACGTTGATATTGATCTGTACGTAATCGTCTGCCTAGTAAGTACTACGTCAATTTAATTTTGGAATGTCGATATTTTTATAACAAAAAAACATATAGCAAAAATCTGCCATATCACAGCTAATTAAAGACTAGTAAAATCTTAGCTTAGCGCATCTCAACAATTATACTTTTGGCTAGAATACCTGAATTACTTCACTCCATTCTTCATTTATGCTGCCTGAATATAAATATATTATATTTCTTATAATAGTTTTTTTTTTACATATAACCCGTAAAAAAATATTTTCTGATTTAAAACTTCACTAAATGAGATTCAGCAAAAATTGATTATTTAAATGACGTGTCCTATATACGTCACAGCGGCATATATAAATTTTATTACGGTAAATATAACTTTAATTATATATTTTGAATTGAATTAGCTTAACCGGATTAATTTTGGTATTCGAAAATACTTTTCAGACACCCGCCACTTCGAACACTTTACAGTAGTCGGCTTTCACGTTTTTTCCGCATATCAGTGTAGAGGCAGAGAGAGCCCAGTGTATATTCATTTAGTACTCCACTTTTAGCCCGAATTCGAGACATTACGTGTTGAGGGTTGGACCTAAACGCCATGATTCGATTTTTAGAGCTAGGATATGATAATTTATATATAATTATTCCTTCAAGTGGAATCAGACTACCAACCAATCGCGTCTACAGTTAAAACGCTGTCCCACCGCACATACAAAATTTCATACAAAATGTGAAATAATCCCATTATAAAATAGTTATCGTAGTTACATATATACATATATAACTGTTGTTCTTCTTGTTTATGCACTGTCAAAATTGTTATTACAGATCATCATAAATCAATAAGCCTTGTCCATTGTAACATAGGCTTTACATTAATAGACACGGTACGAGTGCGACCTTCATTGAACACATTAAAGGGCGATTAGGCACATAAAATATATACTTACGTAAGTGAGCCTTTCAATAATATTTCTATAAGCATAAGTTATAAAATGGACGATCACGATATTATATTCCATTATATGTTATATTCTAATAGTATAAGTTTTTATCGTCACGCATCTTTATAATCATGTGAATGCTAAATCTTTCAGTTTAACACTTTTTACATTATTAGAGTTCAATATTTTTTATACTATTTAAAACTTGCTTATTGGATGTAATCATAATCGTTTGTCAAAACAGCCGGGGGACATAACTATAATATTTCTAACATTCTTTTATCAGCTTCCCCTGAATCTATCGGCTTGTATAACAAAGTCCAATATCTTATAACGCTATTTGACCCGCTTTTTATCGTCGGATGACAAGAAAAAAAGCTTGAAAATATGAAGCGTATTTCCTTTACTTTCTTGTTTAAAGTAATTTGTTATACAAAGTTTTTTATTCCAATTTCTTTTGTATAAACAAAGATAAACTCCAATTCCATAACTTCAATTATAATAATATTTTCTTAATAATATTACCTAGTATTAATAAAATTGCGTGACATGATTTATTGCTGATGTCAGATAATCAGATCATTATCATAATATAAAATGCAGTAGATGGTCTTTTACAATACCGTCACATTAGAATTTAATGCTGGCGCCAGATACTTACCTGTAACAAACAATTTCAGTATTAGCCTTCAAACGTGATATGATTATATTAATACATAAAGAAAAAGCTTAACCATTTTACAAAGAAATAAAAATGCAGACGGAAAATTTCATAATCTATAAAATAAGATGGACGTGCACAAAGCTAATAGTTTTTATTATAATAAATTAAATTAACACTTCTTCCCGCATATCAATCAGAACACTCCGTTGCCCGATTTCCGCCAGAAGTTGAGACATTGTGTGTTGAGTAGCGGAACTGAATGCCGCTTTCACTGCACTATGATAACCTAATGACTCGCCTTAAAATAGATTAAAATAATAAATATTACAAACTCTACCATAAATTTCCATAAACCGTTGCATAGACTTAAACATTACGTTTCATTACAAAAAAATAAGTTTGTACTAAGTACAATGGCAATATTTATCGTTTTCATTATTTATTTATTATGATCACACTTATGAGATAATGATGAAATACGTACATAGATGTTGCGTGATATAAAAAACAACTTAAAAAAACGTTGCGATATTTTGTTTTCTACTTTCAGATACAGAAGTTTTTAAATGAGTGACGTCATGTATACAAATATAAATACTATAGATTTTATTGATTTTCCTGGATCTTAAAAGATAAGCATATATATTTTGTTAACATTTTTTTTTTAAAGTGTTATTCCCACACTTAGGATATGTCTTTTTCAAGATAAGCATAATGAAATGAGTAACAGTACATTTTTCAGATTCTACTCAAAACCTAAAAAATTGTGTATATAATAATAAAACCACCATCAATTGTTAAACCATTCTGGATTTGTATACCTTAATTATCTATACTTATGAACAAATATGCCCTGATTCACTGACTGACTGACTAATTTGTCATCGCCAAGTGTTTACTATTAAAGTGAAACAATTAAACTTTGGTATGTGTGGTAATTTTAATAACTACCACTGTTGAAGGGCTCTTTGCAATTCTACTGAAGTTGGTGGAAGTTTGCATGAGTGTTTTACGTTCATTCTTGTAGTTATGAGGACTCGCATTTATAAAAAATAAATAAGTATTTCAGCGTTTGTGGAAAGTATGAAAGTGAAGATGGTAAAACTTTTGTTTACTTTTCGATGACACAGTGGTAAAATATGATCAGTATGGCAAAGGGCTATATGAGTCTACACTTTGGGAAGTTGCGGGAAGCAGATACCTAAGATATTTTGTATTATAAAAATATATTTCATTAGTTAAACCTATATAGCTTTAAATATATCTACACTGTCAAGGGCATCAGCGGGGTTGTGACAATTACGATAATAATTAGTCTACATTATGGATTGATGACACGATAACACATACAAACTCCTCCCATTTACCTGGTAATTCCAATGTGTATTATATATATATATTTTCCATATATATAATTCGTCGTTTCCCAAGACTACTTTAAGGAACCAGGAACTACCCTAATGTGACAAGATATTATAGGTAAATCAAATTATTTGCTTAATGCATCAAATAAAATTGATTTGGATTTGAATTGGTTCCCTTAAAATTCAAACTGAATTTCAACTTCCTTAATACGAATTTCATGAAATTTGATCAGAAATATGAATTTAATGTTCAAAACCTATGTGTATATCTTCAATCGCTTTGTCTATCGCATATTCCTACACAATAAATTTCAAATTTCAAACAAACTTTTGAGCTAGTTTCTATACATTTTTATTAAAATAATAAAAATGTATAGAAACTAGTTCAAAAGTATGATTCATATAAAATTTTCAATATTAAAAAAACAGATCGTAAAACTGGATTATTACCGGTTACACTACTAGTTACGAACAACAAGAACATTCATTAAATGGCAGAAGTTTTACAGCGAGTTTTTATGTCAACAATTTGAGAAAAACGGATAATTGGTTTCGAATAAATACAAATGTCGAACCAGTAATATTTTTAGCGATTAATAATGAGTATCCCTAATTAAGTAGTGGGTAATATGAACTTGATTTTCAACTTTAATTAACCTTATTTTTTTATCGCCGTCTATTAGACGATGTTGTAATACAGTTACGAAGTGCGATAGTTTTGAGTTCAAATGGCTCTCGAGTGGAATGTTTTCATTTACAACATTTTTGTTACCAATTTCTGTTTAGACATAATATGGCGTAGGGTTTCGCCACTCAATACGCAATTGTCTTTGCATTAAACAATATAAGTAACATGAAAAAGAACATTAATATTCAGGATCCTAGTAACAGTTGCCACAAAGCCTTGAAACTTTGGGGCAGTCTAGTTTCCATACAAATTATAACACATTTTAGTCATACACGGGTAATACCTTATATTAAAATAAATAAATATTCAGTCTAGATCACACTTACTACTTGTTTTAAATGTCAAAAGTGCTTAAAGATATAATTGAACTAGATTAAGGAAAATATTTTCCTATAAAGCGTAATTTCATAACACGAACACTGTACAAAGTACGCACCTGTGAAACAAATTATATAAATAGAAGGGCTAATTTTAATATGGTACACCGCTTTATTTGTAGACATGACTAGTGCGTATATATAAATGGTATTTTAAGTAGAAAGTGTATGTACCGATTATAGTAAAGGATACGATCTTCTTAATGTGAAAGGTCACATAAAAGTATTAAGAATATTGTCCTAAAATATATTTGTGAAGAAACAGAAAAACCTTCAAGCACAGGATATGAAACACGCAGCCGATCTAGATATAACCATTAAATAAATATATATAAGTTTTAACAAGAACAAATTAACACTAAATTAAGAATTTTAGCACTGACAAAGGAATTTTGTACACTCAAGAGCAACTACCTAATTCTGGTATTCTTAATCAGAAATAAAGGGATGAAAACCTAATATAAGTTATAATAGACAATTAAACACTAATGTACACATTTGTATTAAGTCTGATGTAATTAAATGTGAAACAATTTATCTAACTATTACCATATAGTTGCCAAACACACAATATTGTGCTGCCAAGCGGCACTAAGATATATTTTATCGGTGTCATTAGACTAACAGCATTCGAGTAGAGCACAAAATGACATATCACCTACACACACACAAAAAAAAATCTGCTTCATCGTCATTCATTTATTGTACGGCACTTTCTAGGAACCCGTTATTTGGTCCCAAGGCGTCTTACACGAATGTTAACTAGTGAGTAGCATTTATCATTTTAATTATGATATTAGTATCTAAAACTTTCTTTCGTATTACTTGTTTTTTTATCGGCACGCATCACGTATTTAGCAGGATAGGCACAGAAAATATAAAGTTAAATCACTCCATTTTCCACAGACTACTCGGAATATTCGGTTTTGGATGGCGCAACCCAGCGCTGCAGTGTGTCTAGCCAATTCGGATATTTTTTTCCCCTATATACATTTCTTCGAGTTTAGAACCCACGACTGAGAAAATACTTTTCCAATACGTCACAAAGTTCGTGTAACTTTACATAGATAACTAGAATGCACAAGATTTTTAATACGGCCTCGCTCCATATAACGATCAGTAGCTATCAAATAGTTCAAGGGCGTACTTGTGAAACAGTATTATGAGAATATTTTGATCTTTTTTAAAGTTTTCACAGGCGATTTATATCGCTTTATAATGAACAAAGCCGTGAGAAAATAAAAAAGAACCTCACGTTTTACAAAAGATTTAAAAAAATATATATTACAAAGTATTATACACATATCATTATGAACTTGTGAAATATATCTCAAGTCAAGGTCAAACTAAATTGAGAGTTCAATGAACTATCAAATTCCAAAGTAATTCCGAGCGAGCGTAAACTTCAGTCTAGACTGAAATTTTTTAATTACAATTAAATCAGCAATATTTCAGGTAAAACCAGATAAGTACATAACGATTTCAAATCAATAGCATTGAAAATAACCATGACATGAAAATTGTAAGGATAAATAACAATATATGAGGTAATTTTACATAAAAAAAATTTGGTGCAGATAAATATATTCGTATTTAATAGCATATAACCATATATTTTTGTATGTATACACATAATATAACCATAGAATAAATACAGAAAGCTGATATTTTTCATTATAATCTATTACAAATACATTTAATTAATTTGATTAAATTACATTTTTTTTTTAAATACTACACACCGCCATATGTTTGAGACCAATACTTTTGTGCAAAGTGACATGAACGTTGCTAAGGTAAGGCGTATTTTATGCGTCAAATGGGTCGATTAGTAAAATTAAATATACAATACAATTTAATTATTATCTCATACTTGCCGTTCAAGTACGTGCAAAAAAGTTGTTTATCGTTGTGAGAGAACATTATTTAACCAGTGCATTAATACATATTAAAATTAAGTTAAATAAACAAATAATTAATATGTTGGTAAAGTCTTTAAACGTCTATTTTACAATTGTATGGACACATACAAAAAAATGAACGTAATTTTTGTATCTTTAGAATCGTTCTAACTCGATAATACGCGAAATAGCACTAAAAAGAGAATCAGATATAACAAGAAAGAGTCTGATGTTATATATTTATAGTGTCTTCTATAAAATTATTGTAAAATAAAATAGCTATACTAAATAGGAGAGAATGATTAAGTTTAAATTATGTAAGACTCCTACCTCCTTAAGGTAAAACTCCGTCCGGATATTTTACAAATTCTCTATATTATTATATTTTTATACGTTTACTAAATATGTATTTTTGCAATTTCCTAAGTGTGCGATTAACACTTTAAAAATGTTAAAAAATATTTAATAAATAGCATTCTCTCTTGCCAAAAAATTGTTCGTAGAATAATCTTTGGGTAGCAGAAATTTGGTAAAATCTCTCTACAGGGATGCTAACAAGAAATATGAGTTGTAATAAGCGTATAAGAATTTCGACGCAGCTGGATGTATAATGCATGGCTTAGCGGTCAGAGCGCTTGAACGGGTTGAAATCCCGCTGCATTAAAAATTTTATACGTTTTCTAAATATGTCTTTTTCAATTTTCTAAGTGTGCGATGAACACTTTAAAAAAACAGTTAATAATTAAATAAGTAAATATGTCAATTAAATTACTTAATTTTATAATAATTTTAAAATAATTTTCTTCAATAAACAATAGGAAAATATAAAGTGCAATTTGTTACTAGAATATATAAATAGGTGAACGAAAAAAATAAGCTCACTGATGACTGACGAAAATATTTACATTTCTTATCAAGGTCACCCACTAAAAGGTTATTTTCAATCAAGCCGGTATAGTATGTTCTTATTTTTTTGAAATCTATTTTAATTATGAATCTGTACGACTTCTTGATTTGAGCCTAAAGGCACAAGTACAAATATTTTGCGTTTTCTACCATTTTACGTACGTGTTACGTTGTGACGTACAAGATATAAGAGGTAAATTTATTTTTTAAATGGTTATTTTTTAAATGGTGAATTTTAAATGGTGATCTTAATAATATTTAAGACAATTTTTTATATATTAAGAGTAATGTTAGGTGTTGATGTGGTCTACGATGACACACGCTTGCCTAGAAGGTACCTGTTCACTCTCGATTTGGAGATTTGAGATGAGACTTCAGTGAATATTAACAAACAGCATTAAAATGGAATTCATTTATTCATATTATCCTGTATAAACAATCTCTAGTACTGCTATTAATATTTTTTTGATATATACATAATATTTGATAATTTGCATCAAGATTGCTCTTTATAATTTAAACTGTAGTAAATCATTAAAAACACTTTGCTAACACAAACAATGATGATGTAGATACATTAGCTTTGGTTTTGAACGAAAATAAACATTTCGGCGCTTCAATTATACTAACGTATAATAAATGGACAAGTAGTGTTGCATAATACATTTAACTAATAAAGCCTAACGCTTTTACCGCACAGAATTTTCCTTCCAATAAACTAAAAATTTTTTTCAGTATTTGTTTAGTAAGTATAATGTTTTTTTATTAATTATTATAAAGCCAATAAAACACTTAACTTTTTTTTTGTACAAACGGCGGTTCTTAACTTCTTATAAATTAAAAAACTTATATTTAGAAAACGTATAAAAATTTGGACGCAGCGGGATATGAACCCGCGCTATTATTATACGTTTTCTAAATATAAATTTTTCAATTTCCTAAGTGTGTGAATAACACTTTAAAAAATGTTCAAAAAAATTCTTTTACAACCACTGAAAGAACGCAGATTTACAGCCACACTAAAATATCACTGCAACAATTTCCTATATACTTTTTTTAGTTTCAGACGCTTAAGGCTTTACCATTTTACAAAAGGGTCGTATTTTCAAATTTCGAAGAGACACCATTTTTTAACTTTAGCAAATATATCTATGATTATTTTACGTTACGTTTAAGTCGCAGTGTCAATATTTTTTGCAATACATAGGATATATAAAATATATGACAAGACTGAAACGTCATTTTCTCATTGAATATAAGAAAGAAGTCCTTGCGCTAAGGAAGTTTGTAAACGTTAACAAATATATATGAATACTTCAACAACGAATATTAACCACCAGACAAAGTATGAGATCACGTTATCAGCTTACACGTGTGATTATATATATTAACTCAGTTTCAGAAAAATCTCGACTCAGTGAAACAATTTAGACGTGTAAAATATTAAACGTAGCGCTAAGCGTTAATGTGCTCTGAAGTCACTAAGCCATATGCGCTTGCTACAATTAGTTTTTATTTAAAATGATTAATCTAGTCCTCACTTGCGTACGTCAAGCTTAAAAAGTAAATAGTTTAAATTTATTTCACACTCAATAGTTCTATCATATTGGTACATTAAAATATAATAGTAGAGATGTTGAAGTGTAAAATACGCGTTTCTTTAGCAACGTGTTTGTCACTTTCTACAAAAGCTTATGTTATTATATATTATAATAAGCCCCTCAAGGTCTTCTTTGTGCTTCAAAGAAAAATATATGAGAAAAGTGCTTGAAATGTTTGTAATTACGAGGCCCTATAAAAATAGATCAAGTAGCTCTACGTGAGAGCGAAAATACATGATTTCGATGTAACGTTGTGACAGGCTGGTGATTTCTCAATTCTTCGTAGATTCGCTCGTTATTTCATTCAAATAATAATTATATTTATTATTTAATTAGTAGAGTAGTTACTTTACTAGATCACAGGGAAAGTATAGATTTTTAGTCTTTATTAAACTATCGTCTTATCCGATTATAAGGGCCCAGAAAAAGACAATATTGACCTATATAAACCTTAATTAAAAGCGACGTGGATCCTAAGAGAGAAGTAAATTGTTTCTCTATATTAAATTTATAAATTAGCTTAGAAGAGAATCCATTATAAATAATTTTAAATATTATAAAATCTATCTTACACTCGATCTTTGAATGGCATTTATGTAACGCACTTGTATACGCGATTTCAACAGAGCTGAACGAGCAACAGACCTTGTAAAGACTCCACACAATAATGTATGACAACAATTCGTTTTTTCATAATAAAATCTAAGCCGATGCGACATTTTATACGTGTGTTATCTCAAGCGAACAGTAAAGTCAGTCAATTATAATGTATATGAAAAAAAAATATTTTTTCCTGTTTCACACTTGAATAAGCGCGAATCGTATAGCAGACTTGGCAAAAAGAATTTAGTATCCACTCATTCTTTGCTATCCAACTGAATTCCAGACATTGTGTGTTGACAGTAGCGGAACTCAACGCTGCGCTTTGTCGTGCCAGCACAGGGAAAAGAAAATAATTGAGATATAATTCCCCCAACAAGTGGGGATCGAACTTACAACTATCACGTTTATAGTCAGACACAGCGTTTCGATCGTCTCAAGAAAAGTATGTAGGTACGAGTTACACGCAAAACTCGTATAATTACAAAATGGCAATAAAGTAAATTATAATCACTAATATATGTTTTAAGTAATTTAATAGTTATCCACCTATAAGGTACTATAGGTAAGGTAAAGTATGGACTCTTTACTATAAGGGCATACGAAGCCCATGCTTAGGTTGTCCGAATTCAGAAGGCCCAAATGACTCTTATACAAGTCCCATATAACCTGATAAAATTTGACACTTATTACTAACTCGTCCCTAAATTCACGTATGCCCATGAAAGCCCTGACATGTCCAAATAACAGAAAAACATGGATAAATAAATATATAAAGATTGCGGTGAAAATTGAGTTAACATATTATATTAAAGTATGAGGAAAGCGCCAAAGTGTAATTTATATTTTCCTCAAACGTACATTACAAATATAATTAAAATATTTACCGTATAGCAAATTATACATTTTTTTATTAAAAAAAGATCTTATATCTCAAAGATACATAGCCCTAACTACTGGACCTAGAACGTTATAATTTGGCATGTAGTTTGCTTGGTGAATGTAGGAGAGCACTATGAAATTGTCACGGGAACCTGACAAACGGGATTTACGTTTTATAGTCCACGTAAGCTATGAATCCATTGAAAAAATATTTTTATTCGCGTTTACGTGTAAAATAATAAAGCCTTCATGAAATTTACATTTATCTTCAATACCAATAATGTAGAAATCAATCTTAACAATCTTCTCAGTCTACGATCGTAAAGTGCGAAAGGTTCGTCCTCCATTTAATAACAAAAAATACAAACATATATAAACCGGAAGTGTGCGGTTAGTTTAGTAAAAATTCCAAAACACACCGAAAAAATGAAGTAGTAATAAAAAAATCAACAAGGTGCAAAATTATTTTTAGTGTATATAAAGAAACATGTCAATAGAACGGCGTTTCCGTGGAAGATAATGTGTATCACAAAACGACAAGGAAGTCAATCGCAAACGCTATAAGCAAAATTAAATGGGTTGAATCAGCCATTGTCCGCAAAATTTCGTACTGGCATCTATCCAAGGATGAAACAAAAAACTTAGTAGGAAATATATGGCAAAAAGCATTCTTCCTTGTTCCACCGAAGAGGAGTCTGATTCACTCTCAAACAAAGAGACTAATGACAAAACAAAATATAGGAAAGCGATGACTCTCGCCAGCGTGGCCTTATTTCGATGCGAACGCGCATTTGTACTTCCGTGATCCTAAGCAGAAACTAAGCACATCTGTATAGGATGTCTTAAATTTATTTGGAAGGTAGATATATTTTTATAACACATTTTCCGTATTTATATAAAATATATAAATTTATAAATTCAATACTACACTTTAAATAAAATATACTCTTCATAAAAATAAACTTTTGATATTTTTGACTGTGTACATTTTGACTACTATTAAATCAAATGATTTATCTAGAAATGTTTTAGTTTTTATTGACTGCTATAGCTGAGCTATATATAGAATAATATAGCTGAGCTTCATTCGTGATTTACGAATCTATCATTTTCATTAGCGAATAGAATAGCTTATATCTTTATCATACAATAGTATAAAATAGGGGAGTTACGGATGTAACATTTCAAATCTGGATTCAGATATGGGATGGGAAGAGTACTATAGGAGAGATGGTGATGTAAAGATGAAGAGTACTATATCAGCTATAGACAACTCTTATTTAGAAACCAGCCCATATCCAAAATTATAAAAAAAAATAGTCGTATAAAACGAATAACACACATTCTGAACGTTACTTACATATATTATTAGTTTAACATATCAGTGTTTATTTAAATGTATGTGATAAAGGATAATGTCTGACTTACATTTTCAAAGTATCGAATATAAGCTTGTCATAAATTTGCGATATGATAAATTTATTGCCTATATGCAATTTTCATTAGTCATGCACTTTGGGTATGCAACGTTTCTAATTTCACTTTTTTATAAGTGAACAAAATAACACCCTGTTAGCGCAATGGCAATGAACCCGGTCTTTAGTCATTGGTCTAAGAGTGACAAACATATGTCACGAAGCATTCCGATTTACGTAAAAAAAAAAATGTATAGTGAAATATTCCATACGTATACAGTTCTCGCTTACTATACAATATTACATATACAAATCGTTAACCAAGTACAAAATCATTTCCGCTCAATCTTTGTAGTTGTAACCTTTTTATATTATAACTACTGATTACTTCACGGGTGTGTGTTTTATTTACTTGCTAAATGTTTTAATTAATGTTTCAATAATTAATGCTTATTTTCGCCTTCAAAAGGTGGACAAATCATTGTATACGTATGTCACATGGTATACGTATGTATAATAAAATTCCATAAACAATTTCAGACTTTTCACTTGAATTATTTAAAATTAAGATTAAAAATATATTATCGAGGAAAGTACATTATTCGGTCCAGGAATACTATTCTGATGTTTGTGTGGAATTAAATGATGTTGATACTCATTTGAAAAGAGCAATTGTTGAGTTTCTCGCCGGCGTCAGCAACTGCCTTCCGAGCCAGTGCTAGCTGCCGCTGGGACTGACATTACTGACATTTTATGTTTATTGACGATTCGAAAGTGCTCTTGTGTGAAGCCTATGTGAATAAAGAATATTTTGATTTAAATTTTTTATAATAGTTTTTACAAAATAGTGGTTAGAGGAAAATAGAGTACAGAATAATGGAAAATATTAACCCGCGTTTTTTGTATATCATCATCGTCTGTCTGTATATGCAATTGGTTGTTGCTACGATTCTCACTCGCAGAAATAATCACATTTATATTATTTTCATTTCTCCGCTCTGGTAAAACAAGGCGACAATGGAGAACGAAGTGTCTCGACACTACATTCTCCCTGACTGCCCTGCTACTTATTACTGCTGCTGTTATAATTACTTCCACATCTCATATAACTGCGTATAAGGTTCTAATCTCATCTAAGTGAGTGTTTATTATTAAAAAAATCAGATGTTTACTAGATTTGGGTAGGTAATCTTCTTAGATTTACTAAATCTCAAAGACAATGACTCATTTGGTGAATTATGGAAATTAATTGGAAAATGGACTGATTTCACTAGGTTCTTCTCCACAAAACATATTTAAAATGTTATATTATAGAATCAAGGGCAATCGCTTGACTCTGTCACACGCTTCTATATTAAGATAGACGTGTCATAAATTGCTATCCGGTAGTCCCAATTATATTATCACATTGCACATTGTATCGGTTTTTGTTCGTTAGGAAAGTTTTAAAATGGATTTATATAATAAAATGCCACTGATAAGTGTTAATGTCATTGTACAATTAAGAAGCAAGTACATGTAAGTAGAAAAAATAACTCGCTTAGCGTAATTGTAATTTAGCTTTAGTTCTGAGAAGTAATAAAAGTCAAACTAATTCGTAAAAATGTAATGATATTAAGGAAAACAAAGATGACGGACCGGGTGTCTGTAGTGTTTATATATTAGAATAAAAAAAAGTTTTAAAAGATAATACATTAGGAAAGAAAAGGAATTTTCGATATTTGTGGGGTAGACCCTTTTTAATATTTGTGTCGCACTCTAACCAACCTGCATGTTGTGAAGATTATAAGTACGGTTGAAAATGGCGTAATGAAATGGTATGGCGAGATTTAACTTAGCTAAAGATAAAATTCTATTATCTATATCTATACTTATATTTCTTCACTTTCATTATTATGTTAATATTTCAATATTTTATGTTATTAAATAGTCATAGTGGTAATTTTTTGAATGACATGATAATAAAACTTTATGAATTATCCAAATAATGGAAGATCTTAATCTACCATAAAGACATTATACATAATACAAGTATAGTAGTTATTAAATTCGAGTATTAAGAATATGCAAATATTTTCCGTTTGCTTTTCTTATTGTGCTATCGTAATTAAATACAAACGCAAAACGAGTTTTGAGGGTCACAGTAAATTACTAAACACACTTGTTCCACAACTTTTGGTTTACGTAACGCTACTCAAGTTAGAACTAAACGCCGCGCTTTGTCTTGTTACCAGAGCGGAGAAATTAGAATAATTTAAATATAATTATACCCCTGGGTGAGGATCGACCCCACAACCATCGCGTATTTAGACTCTGTTACATTACGCCACAATGCAGGCAAGCAGGCCAAGTGGAGAACAGAGTGTCTCGACATTAGGATAACCCACAATGCAAGAAAAAGCGTGAAACTGGACTCAAATCAGATTCATTTAACTGACGTTGAATCTTTATGAATCAGCGTCGTTTTGATTTTTAGCTGCAATAATAATAAAAGTATTAACAGATCTAGGGTGAAGTACGATATATTAACGCCGTCAAAATTTTTTACGTAATTTATATAGAACCAAGTTATGACCAAGTCACACAAGCCAAAACAAAAAGCGATAAAAGAATTTTAAATTATTTAATATTTAGTATATAATATTTATATATACAATCGAATCTCCTATGAATTTGTACCAAGCACAGCAAGTTTAATTTAATTTTAACGCGACGTTTCGCGAGTAAACTGTACGCGATTGCATCCGCGCATCTGGGATGAGGATGGGACTTATTTTAAGATTAAACGAGAACGATGTAGGGTTGGCAAAATTAACTAACTAAAATAACACATTTATTATAGTTTTTTGAGAACGTTGTGCTGCAGTAGCACAGCGACTGTACACGGGATTGTTTGTGGGACTATATCTTAATAATTTGCATATCTCCGCTAAGACAAAGCGGCGTTAAGTTGCGCCACTCAACACGCAAAGTCCCGAATTCGGGTGGAAAGTGCAGAACGAATCGTCTTGCCAATAGGTACTTTCTGCCTAACCTACTACGCTGAAACCGACAAAAAAACAACTATAATTTTTACTAACATCATTGTGGCGCAACTAGCAATAACGATAAACAAGATGCCTGTGGTAGAGAATTTATATCCCCCATCTAATTTAAATATCTCTCCCATAAGTAAATGAGAATAGAGAAAGGAGTGTTTCATCTAGAGGTTCTCGGTAGAATAATATATTTAGTATTGTACAATTAAATAAAATATAAATATACAATTAAAAAATTAACGAGGTGTGATCAAAAAATAGCCGTTATTTTTTTATTTCAAAAAGTATTTATTCATCAATAACTGTCTTGTCCTCTTCAAAGTAATCCCCCTTAGATATAATACACTTATGCTAGCGTTTTTTCCAATCCTCGAAACACTTCTGAAACGCGCTTTTTTGTATCGCCAACAGCTCCTGTTTCGATTATTCTTTTCTTTCCTTTCATCTTTCATCGGTGTCTTCAGTTTTGGGAAGAGGAAAAAGTCAGCGGGGGCCAAATCCGGTGAATACGGTGTTTGAGACATGATTACGGTTTTGTTTTTGGCTCCTGAGCGATGTCCATGCGACGTTGTTATTGCTCAAAATTATGCCATTATTTAACAATCTTCGCTGCCACACGTTTCATGCCTGAAACACCCGTAATTGCTTGGAACAAATTGCTTGGCATGAGCCGAACGATATGCCAACATCATCAGCTACCTCTTCAATAGTGATTCGACGATTAACTAAAATTATTTTGTTCACTGTTTCAATGTTTTTCATTACTTTTTGACGTGCTCGGGCGACCAGGACGAGCATCGTCATTGACATCTTCTTGGCCTTCGTTATAACGGTTATACCACAATTGAACTTGTGATCTGCTCATAGTAGACTCGCCAAACGCCACAGTCAACATTTCAAATTTCCTTGCACATTTAATTTGAATTTTTACACAAAACTTAATACAGTTTCTTTGATCCACTTTTTCGAAAGTAAAAAAACGACAAGCACACCAAAACACGACTCACCTTCTTATCTGTCAAAAACAAACTGACAATCCAAAATGGCTATTATTGTCAACATATATAAAAGACATGTGTACCAACAGAACAGAAAAAAACGCAAAAATCGAACATACTTAACTAACAAAATTTGAAAATAACGGATTTTTTTTCTATCACACCTCGTATATGCGTTTGGCATAACTATATTGTTTTAAACGAATAATTACATTTCGAACAAATACAACGGAAGCAGTTGCAGGGTTTTGAGCTTACACAAGTATTACAGTTAAAGATAATCTTTTAAACATTACAGTAACATAATATTTTCGGTTCAATATAATTTTAATACAAACAACATTCGACGTGAATAATTTGTATGTCTGTTATTTTCTGTATGTTTTCATGTGTTTTATATTTTCATATTAACTTCTCTCTTCTCTTTATTTTCTTTAGTCTTGTGAAATTATAACTAACTCTATTAAACGTATTATTTGCATATAAATAACTAATTCGTATAAAAACAGAAATCAAAAGGCAAATTAAAGTTATTTTATCGCTACCCTGGTACGAACATCAGGTTCATGCTATGAAAATAATGTATTGTCATCTGATTCGGATACATGTGCAAATTTACAAACAAATTAAATTGCTGAAAGTGGTCCAATAGAATTGCAAGACAGAGAATGGTTTATAAAGCATGCAAAAAAATTATATTTAGATATTAACACCTATTTTTATTAGGCAACCCTAACGAACGCGCTATTACTAACCTCTGCAATTAGTATTGGGGTACGGTCGTCGTTGCAATACGTTTCAGAAAATATTTCATCAGAGGTTTGTTTAAAATAAAAACTATAACTTATGCACACATATTTTATTTACCATTATTACATTTATATTTCAATAGCCGAGCGAATATCAAAAACCCACACTCATATATATTTTTATTAAGTTACCGATTCAATGATCTATAATAGGTATATTTATTATTTATATATTAGATATAAAGACTTATTTGCACGCTTCACGAAGTGTTTTGCATGTAAAACAAAGACGACCTACGAGTATATTACGACTTTCTCATTAAATATTATTTAAGTGACATATTTTTAATGTTTTTCTTTGTGTAGAGTGTGTGACGCGTATCCAGAACCCTTGTTAGCTATTTCCGAGCTATTTTTCTCTTACTTAACTAAGGAAAGAACTAAGATATAATTGTTTATAGGTAAGTTCCTAAAACTCCAATTAGTATCAGTAATATTTTAATGACACTTTAATGATTAAAAACATAAATTAAGTCGAATTAATGTATACTATAATAGAACAGTAAAGTATGTTTGTACATAACTTATATTTATGGTTGATAAGTGGAATTAGGGTGGAAAGGGTCATAAAGTCCACGCACGTCTTTACATAGCCAATAATTCTTTATCACCGCTATCCAACACCGTGAGTTTAAATCCTATATATTTTTTTTATTTATATGATATATTATTTATATGATTATATATTTACCGATTTATGTGGAGCCTAATAGTGTATCTATCTTTCAATACTTTCAATATTAATAGATTATGAATGTCGCCTAAAGCGTTATCTTTTTGATATATCATATCAAACACTAAAATAAAACACAAATGATAACAGGTGTAGCTTGTCATTGGATAGGTAGTGTGATTATCAAATTGGATTCGTCTCGTCTATACACAATTACATTTATCGAAGTAAAGGGGAACAAATTCGCAGGCAAATCGTTAGTGAATCACAAATTGATTTCTCTTTAAATCTCGCCCACTCTGAGGCATACATTTGTAAACAACTCGAATGGGGTCAACGCACTGCCACCTACTTTCCCCCCAGGAGTATTTATTTTTGTTTCGTATCAACGGAAATGTTAAATTAGATATGCAAACCGCATGCGCTCATTAGTTTTGTTATTCGCAATTTCTTTGTTACAAAGAACCATAACTATTGCATAAAATCGTTTTAAAATTTAAAAAACCATTTACCCTTATGAACATTTTAAAAATACATCTTTTATGTGTATTTGTTTGAATAATCTCTAGAATTACAAAATCAAATACCAAAAGGCCATTTAATAATAATGTAATTTGTGTAAATAACCTTTTTGTCTATTTAGATGTTATGGATTTACTATTTTAAGTATTTAGAGAGAACCAGTTGTTGAAAACACCACAATTAAGAAACTGAACTGCACTGTATGTAATGACATATTACTCCATTCTCTCTTCACGTTTTATAATACAGGTATTATTATTTATGAGCCCAAACCACCAATGGCCTGAAATTTATCTCCTTGTAGGAAGATTTTTGTATTAGCCTAGCAGAGTAGACAGAGAGAACCAAGACTCTCTGTTCTCCACTTTCCGCCACAATTCGAGACATTGCGTGCCGAAACTAAACGCCACACTTTGTTGTAAATACCAGAGCACAACCAATCGTGTTTACAGTCATATGTTCAATGTACAATTCAATCAATGTTTTGTTTTAATAAATAATGTAATTTGTGTAAATACGCTTTTTTTGCTTGCAATTTTGCCATCTCAAATATCAAAGGTATGGGGGAATGTCGAGAGAATCTGTTATTTGTTACTTTTGAAAGTAAATAAAGCCCTCATAGCTATCATCATTATTATTATATAAATAAAGTAATAATTGTAAATGTGTAACGTCAAGATTAACAGTACCGTGACAAATCATTGAATTTATCACATTTTCTAATAATGGAACAACAAGCCACAATTAAGTGTACAGAACATACTTTGCTTATATAGAGTTTTGCATCATACTTTTCCCACATAGCATTGGTAGGCAGAGTGAGTATCAAGATTCTTCTCCATAAACTTTTCTTAAGATTTCTATAATATATTTATGTAAAAAATATAATAAATTGAAGTTATGGTTAGGTAGATTCTCCATCAGAATGACTATAACTCGTTTAACATTGTCTACTTAGAAAAAATAAAACTGGCCAGTCTATGAAATCCAAAAATATTAAATAATTTGATTAGTTGATTCATACTTTTTATGTTTCATTCACTATCCTTATCTAAGATAATGTAACAATTGAATACTTAATTGCCTTAGTAATGTATAATAACTAAATTATGTGCAAATGATATAACACAGAAAGCTCAAACAAACAATGTGGTGTTATTAAAAACTTTTTATCTCAACTATTATAGTAAATAATTATAAATTTATAATAATATAATATATTTATGTAGGTTAAATCCCAAGTCACAATAATAACACTGCTATCAGACAAATGTATACCTAAAACAATATATATATTGCAGAGTAAACAGTACTTAAGAAAAAATAGAGTAAAAACTGAAATTTCTTGAACCAATGACTTAGTTGTCTTCACTAAAGGTCACCATGACAAAATAATTATTTTAATATTTCTTGTAACAAGAAAAACATTTCTGCAAATAGCACCCAATAATTTAAAAACCAAGAAGTTTTTTACAAATGTATAGAAATTATTATTATGAGGGTCTTATGAACATTACTTACTTTTTAAAATGAAAACAATACTTTAAAATTCGTGAAAAATAAAAGCTTTAAAAATCCAGTTAATTTAATGAAATTTTAACAGATATTTTCAACATTTTTAAAGTGTTAGTGTCACACACTTAATATTTTTACAGAACATTAAAATTTTAATGCAGCAGGATTCCTCACCCTCTAAAACGGTCCAATGGCTTGGCGGTCAAAGCAGTTAAACAGTTTCCAAGAGGCACATGTGCGAATCCCTCTGCATTCTAATTTTAATTTAATAAAAAGGATTATTATAGGTCTAGTTTGTTTGAAAGAATTTCTAACAAAAAAGTCACAGCTGTATTAGAATATCAGAAACTAGAGGTATTTAATTATTTGGTTTTTTTGTTATTAATATTTTTATTCGATTTTATTAAAATATTAAAAACAATATTTTCATTTTAATAGCATTATTCTCTTTCAGTATATTTTAATTGATTTACCTTGCTATAAATATTTTGGTAGTCTTTTAGTAATAGTTTCTCGAGTTGACTTCAAATATATTTACATAGTTATTAAAATTGTCACACAATTTTTTTTATATTCAGATATACAATAAAAAGACGTTAGTCTTTATTAATTATAAAAATTATAACGTGGACGTAACTGTTCTCACAACTACTATGTAACAGAAAATCTTAAGTATGGTCTTAGAAGAGACAGTAGAGTTTGAAACATCAATAATTTAATATAATATCCATTTCATTGTTATGATATCAATTTTCTACTTACTTTTAATCGGGTAAGGCTTCCGTTTCTCGCAGCGAGAAAAATGTGATAAGCGGCTGTTTTGAAATCCATAATAGTTTTCCTTGCGACGTAGAAACTCACAAATGTCGAAAAGCACTTTAAGCACAGCACTTTCTTCTCAAAATAATCATTGAAATGCACTATTTCACGTATAAAACAAAGCAAACAAAATATTATTTCAAAACACTCCGTCACTGCACTCTAGTCCTCTATCGAACAGCTGCAGCCGCAGAACAATCACAATCTGCCATTAAAACTGTCCACACTTCCACAGGCAAAATTTTGTATTTATCATAGACACTTGTAATGTCAAATATTATCGTTATATATATATATATATATATATATATTATTAGTCTGTGGTGCTAAAGTTACAAAATTACACAATGCTTTAAACTGTAAAGATAAACTATTACAAGTATGCATTATTGAAAGTATAATAAATATATGTTTGTCAAATATTAAAAGTAGTATAATGATAATTATCAATTATCGTTATATTTGAACACGTATAGTTTAACTATATTAATAAACATCTTTTTGAGTACATTATTGATGTCTGATGAGTTCTATAAACATGCTTTAAGTCATTTGAATTGATTCAAATAATGAATTTTAAGCGTTTACGATTTAGTTTATTACATAAAATATTTTTATATTGTACTGTTTAAAATATTATATTTGTTACAGATAAAGTAAACGATCTTGTAATTTATTGGTATTCTCGAGCTGTCTCGTTGGGTGAATGAATGATGGATGGATGTGAGTTGACAGGCAACAAAAATTGCGGCGTGGATTTATGGTTAAAAAATTGTGAGATACTAGTTGTTGCTTGTATTGTATCGTATTTGTTTTACAAAAATTCTCGTTAGAGATAATACTGCAGTTTTAAGTCAAATTTAAAGTTGTGTGTGTCAATATTATGACTGATAATTTAAAAGTTTTGGGACAAAGTTTATGCATATCATTGTGTTTAGCGCCTAGCCGCGGGTTTTCCGTGTTAAGTGCGTTATAGCGAAGGCTGAGAACTTCATGGAAATGGTGCCGTCAATTTTATTTCATATAAGATCAAAAGAGAACTATAATTTTTCGTGAAAAATAAAATCTTTGTGTAGTTTAGTGACAGGATGTATCCGACGCCGACGCGGCACCCGGCGGCTGCAGTTAGGGTTTGTATTATTTTTTAAATTTAAATTGCATTTTAATGTAAATACATATCTTGGGACAATAATAATTAATATTCTACGAGATTTATTTCACTTTAATAAATCTATTTTTTCCTTTTAATGTCTTTTTAGGGACCGCAGCCTACGGCGGGTCCAATAAAGTTTACTATAGCGGATAATCTAGAACGTATAAAAGAAGAATTTAACTTTTTACAAGCACAGTGTCATCAGTAAGTATAAAACAGATGTTTGTGTAATTTAAGTTTCTATATTGTATATAAGTAGTAATTTGTTAATAAATATTTGTAACATGTTAAGTATAACTTTATATAATCATTATTTAATTTAAAAAAAAGTTTCCAATATTTACAATTATAATATCTTTCAGATTGAAAATGGAATGTGAAAAGTTTGCCAATGAGAAAACTGAAATGCAGCGACATTATGTCATGGTATACCTTATTCACACATATTTTTTACTAGAAAAATATACTATTAATATTTCATTCTTAATAATGGCTCTTAAATGTGTTAGTGTATTAATAAAATGTTCTCTTTCAGTATTATGAAATGTCATATGGCCTCAATGTTGAAATGCATAAACAGGTGCGTACTTATAATATTTTATTAGTTTGTTTAATATGTAAATACTATTGGCTCTTTTTAATGACATCTATTGTCTAAAATAATAGTTGTTTAAAAATGTAAATATACTGTAACATATTTTTGTACTTATTTGATATATTATTTAAAATTGGTGAATAAAGTAAATTAAATATTTTATATTATATTACTCCAATATTACCATTTGACTACCAAGACAAATGACTACAAAATTATACCGTTATCAAAATGACTCATATCAGCATTTAACTTATATTTAATTAACAATATTATTAACTTAACTTCAATTTACTGCTTTTAGACAGAAATAGCGAAACGGCTTAGTGCAATCATTGGGCAAGTGTTGCCGTTTCTAGCACAAGAACACCAGCAGCAGGTCGCCTCAGCGGTGGAGAGAGCCAAGCAGGTCACTATGTCTGAACTTAATGCTATAATTGGGGTAAGATTCATTTAAAAGTCAATTCAAAGCTGGGATTTATTAAATGGAAATTTACACTGTATAGATCTTTTTTATATGAGTTTTAGGTATTCCATTATTAAATCTACATCATTTTTGTTGTTAATTCTTATACATATTACTGAAACTCTTTATTAAGTATATGTGCATACTTATTTTAAACACATATTTGAGGACCTGGTGACTAGTAAAATAACCTCAGAGTCTATCAACAAGTGTCAGTCTCTCATGATTGTAAATTATATTGTATATGCCTAAATGTGAAACCTATACTTACATTGTATACAAAAATAAAGTTTCATAGTGATTGAAAACATACATTTACTTTTATATTATCATGGAATACCTATTACCTACTAAAATTACATAATAAATTTATACTTGAGATAAATTTTGTAGAGATATTTTTTTAAAATCATAAATATTAATCATTTACATTTAAAAAGGAAACTGAAATTTTTTATAATTTTATTATATGGAGTTGCAATTTGTTTTTTTTTTTTGCTTACACAAATACTAAAAACGAGTATTTTTGTCTAAATTTTACAACGAAACTGAGCATGGATTTGTTTAATGTTGTCCGCAGCAACAACAACAACAAGGCCTCCAGCAACTCCTTGTAAGTGGCAACAATATTGTTGTGCTTAGTTTTTTTTTTTTTTCCATTGTTTGTGATTAACACCAATTGTTTTTATAATAGGCACCACCATCTTTTAAAATTACAAATTCATTATATATTTAATGATAAAGTTCATTTTAATTTTATTTTTATTTTTAATTGAGGCGCTCACTTAAAAACTTTTATTGCCGATTTAAGTAGATTAGATAAAAATTATACATGTTTATACAAACTGCATAAGATAATATTAAATCTACAGTAAACATAATTAAATGTTGAAACAATGATTTCAAATTATGTTGTCAATTACTTGATAAATGGTGGGTAATATATTTTCTCACAACTAACTGTAATGTGATATGTGAATAATAAAATAAGTAGTTAAATGTGATGAAATAATGACAGGCCGCCTATAGGCTATGTATATGCAGGCCTTAGTCTAAACAGATTACAATATTTACAAGTACATTATTAAATGTCATAAATTCATATTATTACTTAATTATTTGATTGAATGTTTTCTTTTCCTTATGTAGATAATATTTGTTATTTTAATATACAAGCTACCTTAATTAATTTAAATAAAAGAATGTTAATAAAGTTTATAAATGGTAAATGTAACTACCTGTTGATTTTTTTTTTATCAAAAACTAATAGACTTGTTATCGTCTTTTTTATGTTTCAATTAATTTTAGCACCATTGACTTTTAGTTGTTGTGGCTTTTTCTGCACATGGGTTTTGTATGCAAGAGTTTTTACTTTGTAATCATTTTGTTAGAGTTTTTGGAGTTCATATATTTTTGGTACAAATTGTGTAAAATTAACTATCTACATCTACTAATTATTCATCATTGGGAAAAATAAAATAGAACTTCTAACATTTTTTTTAACATTGGCTTGTTTTTAAGAAAATCTCTGATTTTCTATTCAATAAATTACAAATACATGTATATGGACATTTATTTGTATAAACATTATACATACTTCTGAAGGAAATGAATTTTTTTAGGTTGCAAGTTGTAGCTGGTTTACAATTTTCATTTTGAAAGAGTTATATTCACATTATTTAGATTAATAACTTTATTGAAAACATATAACATTTTTAATGTTATGTTACATTGAACAAATGGTTTAGCAGTGTGAGCATTTGGATGCTTTACAAGAGGGTTGGAGTCCCACTATATTAAAATTTTTCATTTTTTTCTTTGTTTTCTAAAAATGGTTTTTTATTCTAAGTGTGTGAATGACACTTTAAAAATGTTAAAATAAATATACCTTTATTCATCAAACATTGAAATATTTTGTGTATTGGGTTCAATGCTTTATTATGTAGTTACAACATAATATAATAGAATCAATTGTCATATATATTTTTTTAAGTTAAGATTTTGGCTGAATTAAAACTTCAAAATTAACTACTTTTCAGTCCAACTAGGTAAATTTTCATGCATAAGAAAACTTTAATTTGTATAGTATTTATAATAATTGGTTCTATTTTATAACATTTCTACATGTTTTATTTAAAGTATCAATTTATACCTTAAAATTAATAATAAATTTCTATTCATATATAGTGATTTTAAGGTCTTAGATTAACATTTACATTGGGGTTTTCTATAGGCAGAGAGAACCTAGTGTCAAGACACTATATTCTGCTACTTATACACTATATACTGATATATAAGTATTTTTTTTTATAATTGTCTACAGCAACAAATACACGCATCTGCCGGTCTACCCCACGGAGTCGGTGGAGCTGGTGCGTTATTAGGGGGTGGCTTATTGTTCCCCGGCGTGGGACCTCCACCAACTCCGCATTTACCTCCACCAGCTCATAAGGTATTTTCTAAATGCATCTATTTTAATAACCTTATCACATAGGAAGCTATTAATGGCTTCTAAATTTTGATATTTTTAAGGTAAACAAACTTTCAACTAAAGAAACTTTTAGTTTCATTTCGCGATATGCATATTAATACAAAATTAATATATAAAAGTAAAAATACATGGTCTGTGTTAGTTTTATCCATAAAATTCGTAAAAAGTCCCCGAATATACATTGACAAAATATGTTTTTGCAAACAAAAATATAACCTATTTCTTTATTCATGCAGTGCACCAGATTTATTTCGTACTAGCTGAGCCCGCTACATCGTCCGCGTGGAATTCTAATATAAAAATAACCTTAGTTACTCCATTTTACACCAGCTATCAGCCAGTGAAAGTTCCGTTGAAATAAGTCCAGCCGTTCCAGAGGTTAGACGAAATGAAAATAATTTAAATATATTCATTCCCCCGAGTGACACTTGAACCCACTTCCAATCGGGTTTACAGTATGACGCTGACTCAACTATATATTCCGTTTTCAACATTCCACCCTTTATCGAGGACATTGCCTGTTGAATAGCGGAATTCAATGTCTTGCATGAATTTATTTAATCTGTATTTGTTTTAAATTAATGAATTATTGTTACTGTTATAAACCAGATTTAACTTGAAACCAATGATGATTTGGAATAACATTTTTTTATTGCTTATTAAACCCAGGTGGAGCTGCCGCCGCCCTCTGATATAAAGCCTCCAGTGCTCCCGGGCGGGCCTGCGCCCTCTCTGTTACCGGGACAGCCACCTCCCCGGGAGGACGACCGGATGTCGTCAAGAGTTATGAGTCAACAGGTAAGAGCATTTATATTTATTTATTTACTAGCTATTTGAGTGTGACATGTTCTGACTGTATACGCGATGTTTTGGGTTCGATTCCGATTATATATAAACTATTTCTATTTCTTGTAAGACGAAACGCGGTTTTGAATTTAAAAAATTCAAAAAACCATTAAAATTTCCCGGATTCGGGCGGAAAAGTGAAGAATAAAAAGTCTTGTCAGTAGGTTCTGTCTTTGCGAATAAAAGTGTGAAGCTGTGAAAAAAGAAAAGAGAAATAATACTTCAATCACACGATTTGATATCTAGTGGACTAAATTAATATTTTTATTTACAATTTTAATATATTTTTAAAACCCAGCAAAGGCGATCAGTATCACCTCATGAACGTGAACAAAAATACAGACCTCGCTCCCCCGAACCGGAACCGCTGGATACTAAACGCAGGAAGGAGGAGAAGGTACTCGGACATGTGAGTCTATGTAGTGTATGTGTCGTGCCGCTTGTTTATAATACTGTTACCTGCTTCTGTTGAGTGGTTGGGGTGGCTGGTGATGACAGTGACAGCTATTTGACGTCTGACAGCTGTGTGACATTGACAGTTTCTTAAAGTTATATCTTCTTGATAGTGTAATGCGATCTGTTTCTATGCTATCAATGCAACGTGACATTGGCGCACTTCGCCTTTGTTTCCAACTGACTCACGTGTAACGACATAAGTAAAAAAAAAAATATCTATGTACAATTTTAAATTTAAATGGTTTTTGATTTTAATTTTTTTACTATATATAATGTGTCCTGTAGTTATGTTAACAATTTGAGAATTTATCACTGGGACATATAAGTCTACAGTTTATAGTCGTGCCGCCCATTTATTTTGCTGCCTGCTTCTGTCTTGGGTGGGGAAGCTGGTGACGATATTAACAGGCTTGTGACGTTTGACATTGACAGCTTTGTAATTCGACAGGTTTTTGTTTTCTAACTATAAAACTTAACTATCAAGTGATATGTTTTAATTTTATTTTACTATAACACTACAGACAATTGTTTCACATCCTATCACATTTTAGACATTTTTATTATTGTGAAGTCTATTAGGATTGTCATAAATTGGTGATATTTTGTCCTGTATTCAGAAAGGATTGTAATAGGGAATATATATTTTTTTATTTTTACGTAAATATACGTAAGTGTTATAAATCGCTTTTGCGTTGGTTAAATATTATAACGCCATTCATCCATCATCCAATCCATTATTTAGTAGATGTAGTTTAGTTAGAAACATAAGAAATTAGAGATTATTTAGGTAATATTATTTTACGAGTATACAACAATTTTTATATGACGTTATTGAAATGAAGAAACTACTATTTCTACACGATCAGCCGCCTTATTTCCAGCTTTTTTAAATGCTTTTCATAATATTATTGCTCTTATTTTCGTTGCTGGTTAATAAATAGCTTACATTTTAAACAAAATAAAGTACTATATAAATTTTAAGTGAAAAATTCCATATTATATTCTAGGACAGTGATGCGGAGAAAAGCGACCAAGATCTTGTTGTCGATGTAGCTAATGAGGTTTGTATATTATGTAATAGTTTCAATAAAATATTGTATTACAATAATCCTAAAGGAACTAAATAGTTAATTTAGTATTTATGAAATTTTGCGGTTACGTTCTGAGAAGGTATACAAAAAAAGTTTGAAATATGATAGTTTCTATGTTATTTACTTTAATACGTTTATATTTACTATATTATATAACGTAAACTATTGTCAAATTATATTTGAAAAGAGTTTATGAGTTTCTCGCCGGATATTCTCAGCGGAGTTGCAATACTGACTGACATTTTATGTTCATTGCCTTGTAATTGTTCATTTGAATAAAGAATATTTTGATTTTGATCTGCATAGGAGGAAAGAGGATCTCCAAGTGTTAGGACGGAGGGTGAGAGAACGGAGAACGGACCGCGACCTCCATCAAGGTCGGGATCGTCATCAAGTAGGTCTACACCGAAGAGTTCTAAAGATGTAAGGATTTTTTTCGTATTCATTTACTTTAATTTACTAAATTTAGAAATATTTTAAATTGTTTGAATTCATTATAATGGAAGTCATTTCAGCGTCTGACGTGATCGCGATTGATTCTGAGTTCGATTCCCACGGAGGAATTAGAATATTTTGTATTTTTTCATTTCTCTGCTCTGGTCCACAAGACAAAACGCTGCGTAGAGTACTGTCACTCAACAGTCAATGTCTCTATTTGGGACGGAAAATGGAGAACTGAGTGTCCTGACTTTAGGTTCTCTCTGACAACCCTGCTATGCGGTGAAAAATATCTATGTAGCGAAAAATAAGTTTTGTTAAATTATTTGTTATAAATTTAAATGAATTATTACAATTCAATTCTGCTTCTATTATAACTATATATAACACTTTAAGACATTTACTATATCTTTTAAAATGTAGATGTGAAACTTATAATTGAAATTCCATGAAAATCGATTAAGAGAGAAATGAACACAGCATGTGTGCAATGATAAAATAAATTACCTCACAAATTTGATCCCGCTACCAGGAGAAGCCGGGCACCCCTGGCGCCAAGAACCGTGCGCCGACGCCCACCGGGCGCTACGCGTTCCCCCCCTACGCGTACCGGCCGCCTCTCCCCTACGACGCGCCGCACGCGCCCCACGCGCCCCTCGCGAGGACCAACGGCATGCCACCCAGTAAACCGTAAATATATCAATTTGTCGCTTCCAAAGAGTAAATGAATATGTTATTCGCACGTTATGAAATGCGCTCTGAAATAAATGTCTCTCGTTGAAAGGCCGTACTCGTACCACACGTGCGGCGGGCCGCTGCAGCCGGTGCCCTTCCCGGCGGACGCGCTGGCGGGCCCGGGCGTGCCGCGCGGCGTGCGCGCGGCCGCGGCGCTCCCGCACGGCGAGGTGGTGTGCGCCGTGGCGCTGTCGCTGGGCGGCGGCGCGCGGCACGCCTACACCGGCGGCAAGGGCTGCGTCAAGCTGTGGGACATCACCAACCCCGGCTCGCCCGGCACCCTGGAGCCGCTCTCGCAGCTGGATTGTCTCGTAAGCTTTTATACTACTTTCAACATTACTTGCAATGTGTCTATGTTTATTCGGGTGGAATCTTCAAGCGTAAATATCAGTAGCCTAATATTTGTAGTATTCAATATATAAGAATTAAAAATAATTCTAACAAAACCTTGAGTTTGAAAAAAAAATATTACAGTTAACTTCATTTTATTGATTTGTAGTATTCAATACTAAACTAAAGAATTCTTTAAGAATGTATAAAGTCCGTATTTATACGAAAAGTAAAACATATGATAGTGCCTTTTTGAAGACTGACTAAACCATGTCATCTTCAAAGAAGTTAGTCATTACCGAAGCTCGAAGTCAAGTTTCGCATTTGTAATAAGTATGAATGGATTTGCTTCGGTCCCTCGCAGCAAAGAGACAACTACATCCGGTCGGTGAAGCTGCTGCCGGACGGACGGACGCTGCTGGTGGGCGGCGAGGCGTCCAACCTGTCCATCTGGGACCTGTCGGCGCCCACGCCGCGCATGCGCGCCGAGCTCACCTCCTCCGCGCCCGCCTGCTACGCGCTGGCCATCAGCCCCGACTCTAAGGTGCAAGGCTCATTTCTTGTTCTCCAGCTTCACGCAGCTTTTGCCACATGGCAGGGTACTTGATTGGCTAAACTCTTAACTCGTCTTATGAAACGTATAGTGTAGTGAAAATATTCTAAATTGTGGAAGTGGATATTGAACCTATAATTAACTCATAAACGATCGCGTGTACAGTCTTCCTATATAATGTTAATAATCTGAATGAAATTTTTAATTACATATTATATTTTCTATTGTAGTATCGTCTATCTATCACCTTAAAATAGGTCATGATCACAGGTAGACATTAAGAGGTTTTCTAAAATGTATTTTCTTATGTGAATAGATAGTTTCATTCCAAAATCTTATACATTTGAATAAACTAGTAGCCCCGTTGACGTGTAAACACGCGTTGCTTAGCAAAGCGTATGTCACTATATAGACGTGTATGTCAAATATATGGTAGTGTGTGTTACATTTATTTAATTAACGTTATATATTTTTTATGTTTTATTTTTAAAAAATGTAAAAATATTTCTCTATATAAAAAATAATTATACCGTATTTCATATTCCTCCGTCCGTGTAATTTTCGCAAGAGGTCCAAAGTTTTTCCTTTACATATTAATATTATTATTATTGCAATGTTTCAGGTGTGCTTCAGTTGTTGTTCAGACGGCAACATAGCTGTATGGGATCTCCACAATCAAACTTTAGTTAGACAATTTCAAGGTAAAAAATATGTCGTTTTTTATTTATGTAGAGCTTCATTCATTATTCTGCATAGCAGGGTAGTCAGAGAGAATCTAGATTCAAAACTCTCCGTTTTGCACTTTAGGCCCGAATTCGAGGCATTCGTGCCTTGGCACTAGATTCTCGCTACTACCCCGCTAAGCCGGAAAGAGCGTCTCACTTGCACCACGTGCACCGCAGGGCACACGGACGGCGCGTCGTGCATCGACATCAGCCCGGACGGCACGCGGCTGTGGACGGGCGGCCTCGACAACACGGTGCGCTCGTGGGACCTGCGCGAGGGCCGGCAGCTGCACCAGCACGACTTCTCCAGCCAGATCTTCTCGCTGGGCTACTGCCCCACCGGTACGCTGCTGATAACTATTCTCTTTATATTATTTTAATTACACACTAATCACATATTCGTCGTTTATATTGTAAAACGAATCTCACTCAGGCATTAACTTACCTTGGTGTGAAGTAAGTTAATAAAAAAATGAGGATAAACGTTTCGGACTTAGTGATATATATTTTGAAATTAAACTATTTTTAACCGCATCAATTGCTTATATTTTTGGTATTCGAAAATACATTTTAGTAACCCGACGTTTCGAACACTTTACAGTAGTCCTTGGTCACAGGTAGACTGATGTAGCGCCAACATCGCGACAACCAAAGACCTTATAATATATTTTTTCAACTCCATACTTTATCTCGCATAGCCAGGTAGGCAGGGGGAATCTAGTGTCATGACACTCCGTTTTATATTTTTCGCCCGAATTATCTTGCCTGTCGAAGGATGAAATTCAATTATATATAATATATAATCATTACTCCGAGTGGCGATGGAATCCACAGCCAACCACGTTTACAGTCAGCTACGCCAATATTTCGCAATATTTTTATGATTCCAAAACTCGATTGCCTACATTATTTTGAAAAAATAAGCATATCATATATGTTAATATTAAAATTTCAGGTTCGTGGCTAGCAGTGGGCATGGAGAATTCTCACGTTGAAGTGTTGCACGCGGGCAAACCCGACAGGTACCAGCTAGTGCTGCACGAGTCGTGTGTGCTGTCGCTGAGGTTTGCAGCGTGCGGCAAGTGGTTCGTGTCCACCGGGAAGGATAACTTGCTAAACGCTTGGAGGACACCGTACGGTGCTAGTATATTTCAGGTATGGATGTATTTCAGTTATATTATATATTGTGGCCGTGTCGTAGATGCGATTCCATGAAATGCTTCTGCTTAAAACTACTTCATATAGAATAAATAAAAATCATTTTTACTTTTTTTAATTTATCTGACTGTCTTAGAGGCTTAAAGTGTTTTACGCTTAAAATGTCCTCGTTATATATGATGAGTTTTTATTACGCGCATGTCCTGGATACATAGTAAATAAATTGGAAAGGTGAATATATTATACGATATGGTGAAATTGTTGGCGATTGAATGATATGATTTAATTTAGTGGGTTATTTAATGAAATGCGACCATTTATTACATCGATGTTTTCATGAAATCATCAATTCCACAACTTGGCCACGACATTTATATGTATATTGTGTAGTAATGTATCAAGAATTTAAGAGTAAACATTTAAAGTACTCCTTGTAGGTTCTCATCATCTATCCTATTTATTGTAGCACTCTTTTTGTTGTAGTTTAGTAGTGTGTAGATTTTTGGGTCTAATTGTTTAAGCTCGTTTTGTTGTGATTTTTGGCATTATGAAATAGACAACTGTGTTATTTATTATATAGTGGTTAATAATTAATGAATTTCTTAAGTCAAATTTGATAAGATCAAAAATGTGGAATTCGAATATGTACCTTTTTTTGAATTCAAAATTCTGTACATTGCAATAGTTAGACTACAGGCTAAAAATAGTATTCAACGAATCCGCTAAGAATGTTTAAATATGCTAATGGAATGTAATGCTGAAAGTACCAGGCTCGTTAAAAAAAATATGTAAATCCCAATATAATAAAAGAATTTATTGTTTATTCAATATTTAATAAATTTATAATTGTTTATTTTTTTTGTGCCAACAGTCAAAAGAATCATCATCGGTGCTTAGTTGTGATATATCGGCGGACGATAAGTTTATAGTAACTGGTTCAGGGGACAAAAAGGCAACAGTGTACGAAGTTATGTACTAAAGTGATGCACAAGTGATAATCTCAAAGGGTATCTTGTGGTCCGGAAGGTTCTACATGGGGCAGAATAAACGGTCAAATACTAAAAGCATTTTTATTTTAATAATAAGACCTTTTTGTAAATCGTGACTATACAATAAAATTTGTAAATAAAAATCTGAATAAATAAAGCTCAAAACATTTATTTTTATCAAACATCGTCATTTGTGTTTTTTATTTATATTATATTGTTACCTTTTAATATATCCTATCCTTTATACAACTTATAAAACTTTAACTTTTGATTTTACTTAAATTTGAGAATTTTAAGACTTGTTTCTTTATGATAGTATCCCACAGATTCCAGTGTTTTAAAGCAGGGTTCCTTTTATTTTGAGTGTAGTAATAACGATGTATACACTGTCTTTTGTCTTATTAAACTGGCAAATCTTATATATATATATGTTAAATGTTCTCCCGAATAAGGCTTCGACTTACGACCATAGCATTCACGTACGTCTATATGATGTCGCGATGACATATTAATGACCAAGGGACATTATACTTTATTTAATAACGTCATGTGGATGTGTGATGTGATTTTTGTATAGTACCTGGTGTATACTTTTTTTAATTAAATTATTATTGTAACTTACGAGTTACGATGGTAACTTGTCATATTATAGCTAAATATAACATTTTAAATTGAATAAAGACTTCTTAGTAAGCTACAACCACATGACATCAGTTTGTCAAATTAATTATATAGTGTTAAGTACATTAATAAATTACATTACGAAATTTAAATATTTAAAATATTATAAACCATTGGTAGTTAATCAAGCAAATCCAGAGTGCCAGTTGGGCACAAATAGCTTAACCGTTCTCGCTTTTATAGGAAACATACTAAGGATTTTCATGTAAAATATTTCTACTTTACATTTACGAAGTGAATGTGTCAATCTAAGTGACACGTTTGAAATACCATAAGTTAAGAATTCATTACTTAACTGTTTTATCGGTATACGTTTCTGACTTTGACATAATCTAATAAAATGACAAGTGACAGATACAGTTGACGTTCGTATTTGTTGATCGGCCTTTATCGAGAATGATCAAAGTTACAACTTTGTTGTTGTAAAAGAAATAGGAACAAGTTATAATTGATACTTGATGGAAATACAATTCCAATGATGCAGCAACCAAATCTATTGGATATAGTCCCGGAACAGCTGTTTCAGACACATTATATTAATGATATAGAACAAGTGCAAAAGAAATTGCAATATAAAATCGAGAGAAAACGAGAAGAATTACGGGCTATGGTTGGGTATGTCTTCAGAATATTGTAATTTCATTTTGCTACCTCTTTGCCAGGACTAGTTAGTCATTATATATAATTTATATCAACTGAAATACTTTTTTAATAATAATTCTTTCATGCCTGGGATTCTTATCTATCGGTTAAAAGACTGCGTCAGATTCATTATTAATACATGAAGATAATAAATAAAAATATTATAGGTTTGAACCAATACATTGTTTTGCACATAACGTTTAGTATTTTGACTTTTAAATTCATTCAAATTTTGCAATCATCCTTCTGTCTTAGGTCGAAACTTAGGACAGATGTATATATCTAATGTATACTTACTTTTATGACATAGATATACTATTTTTAGGGAAAGATATAGAGACCTTATTCATGCAGCAGATACGATAGAAGAAATGAAGGTTACAACTGGAAGTACATTGACACATATAAATGAAATGATTGTTGCTTGCAAAAATTTACATGACACTCATTTGGTTGGCTTTAAAATAGATGACAGGCCTATCCACAGTCACAGGTAAGTTGCACAAATTACATGAGCTATCTGCCTGTGAAAGTTCTGTCAAAATTGGTCCAGCTGTTCCAGAAATTCGCTGGTACAAACAGACAGACTAAAATTGTGTAAAATGTTATTCTGGTATATGTACATATGCTTTTAGTAATAAGCAGTTATTTAATTATTACAAGTAGACACACCAAGTTTATTTATTTATATAGATAAATTAAGTTTATTTAATTTGTTAAATAAAATTTATTAATGATTATTATAAAGTTTTCAGATAAACCCTGTACAAGTAATCTCCATACAGATAAAAATATTAATGGAAGTACCAGAAAAAATTTGGAATTGCATTAATTTGAATGACTTTGTGAAAGCTGCACAGCTGTATATAATAGCAAGGCACATTAATACAGGTATCTCTTGTTGTTTATATATTAACTGATTTACACTTTGTTTTGATAATGTTTAAATTCATCATTGATACAATATGATGTATATAGAAGTAAATTATTATTTATTTGCAAGTTTAGTAAAATAATTGTGGACTTCTCTTGAAAATCTGTTTAGTGACTACAATTTTTTTTAATGAAACTAGGATTGCAGCTTCAAATTGGCAGTAAAGACATTCAGCCAGGAATGCAACAATTAAAAAGAATTATTCAACAGCAGTGGTATTCAATATCAAATTTGAGTCAGACAATAATAGACATGTGTGGGCAGAAATTACAAGATGTTGATATTACTGTGGAGGTATGAAAAAAAACAAAATCCATATTACCAAGCAAGGTGTAGAAAATTTAGTGTAATGCACATCACTTCTCTATTTTATTGCCTTTTTGGTGACAGTGCATTTTGAGTGCACAAATTTCATTTGTTATTTTATCGGAAAAATGTTTTATGACACATTTCAAATGGAAATTCCACTTAAAATTATAGTATGTGTCACAATTGCATCAAAGGATACTTGTTTCATATCATTATTGCTTCAGTTGACACTTAAAATAGATGTTGCCTTAGAAATGTATATTACCATTTAAAAAAATGTATGTCAAACTTATAGTAGTATAATTTAATGCATTAATAGATTTTTTTTAAATTTCTGCACTCTTTTTCCATATATAATTTGACTACTTTTTTCATATTTGTTTGCTCGTTTAAATTTGGTTAAAAGAGGGCCATTTTTTTTTCTTTATATATTATTTTTTAATGTCACAATTTATTCTGCATAGTGGGTAGGCAGAGAGAACGTAGAGTCAAGATACTCCATTCTCCACTTTCTGTCCCATTTCAACAGTGACAGAACTCATCGTTGTAATTTGTCCTAGCAGAGCGGTGTAATAGTAAGTCAGAAGCTGTCACATTGCGCTACGATGGTTAAACATTACTAAATAAACAACTTCGTCTTTTTAATCTTTAATTTTTATTTTCTAGGTAGCCTGCTCCTGTCTCGTAGGACTGTATTTACTGGATTCTCGAAATATGGTGCAATTACTGAATACACTAATAGACCTCTATAGTAAATCCAGTTTAAAAAATACTTTGCAATTTGATTTAGCCCAAATACTAGATGGCGATGTTAAAGTGCAAATAAAAAAGAAAATTGTAAATGGTGTCAAGATTGTTATGAAAACTGTTGAATTGATTTATGCTTGTTTTATAGGTAAAGTGTTAGAAAAATATTTTATCTATAAATCCTGAAATCGAGACGTTGCGTGTTGAGTGTCGTAATTCAACGCCGCGTTTTATCTTACCAGCGTATCTCCTTAACGGGATTCCAACCCACATCCAATCATGTCTAAATTCAGATGATTTATAAACATACATATATTTAAATATTATACAAAAATAGTTTATTATATTAATTATTTTTAAAATTTGTAATTTTATGCTTTCTAATACTTTGATAATTCTCAATTTTTTTAATGGAAAAATCATTTACGCACATATATTTATTTCCAATTTTAATACGTTTTAATACGTTTTAATTACGCTGTCCAATTTTAATACGTTTTCTAACAATTATTTTTTATTTCCTAAGTGTAGTGTAAATAGATTTAAAAAGCATTTACTATGTTATTATTTATATATATATATATATTATATTTTTTTATTATATATATTTTATAGTAAAAATAATTTGCTCAAGTCAATTATTATGAAAGGTTAATATAATTATATTTCTTTTTCAGAAAACGAAGGTGGTGGGGTATTAGAGAAACTAAATGAATTATATGAAATGAAATCACAGCCGTTATTGGAGTTAGTGCAATTTAGTGATGCTGCCGCTTTGAATTTATTGCCTGCTGGAGTCACTACATATAGGTATAATTTATCTAGTACCTACTTATAATAATTAAACTTAAGTATAATTTGAAATTTTTATTACCAAAAATATGATTAATGAAAAATATGATATACCGCGTGCCTTACATAAGTGACTATTTGTAATCTTGCGTAATACTCCTGTATTTCTAGATGCTATTTGTCTAATTAAGCATTTGGTCTTAGTTTCACACCTTTTCGGGTAGTCAGAGATAACCTAATTTCGAGACAATCCGTTCTCCACTATCCGCCCGAAATCAAAACATTGCGTGTTGAGTGGCGGAACTCAACGCTGCGCTTGATCTTAGATTCCAGAGCGGAAAAATTTAAATAATTTAAATATAATCATTCATTATCATTTTTAATCAAATCATTTTTATACATTTTAAATTAAACTATTTAATTCGGATTGGTCGCGTATATTTTGGTATTCGAAAATATATTTTTCATGGAGGCTATCGTGGCGCAGTGTGACAGCGTCTCACTGTATAAGTGCACATGCCATAGGTGTGGGTTTGATTCTCACTCTCACTTCATATTACTCAAATAAAATAAAACCTAAAAATATTTTAAACATCAGATTGTCATCAAACAAAAAACTTCAGCCATTAGCCAAAGAAGAAATAACGCAGAGCGTGCAAAATTGGAGTGTTTGGGTGCAAACGTTCATAAATGATAAAGTTCAAGCGCTATTACAGAATATAACAAGAGTGAAGGCGTTACATGAAATTAGGGAGGAATCTTTCAAAATTGGTAAATATATATATTTTCATTTACATTATACATAATGAATAGAGAACGAAGTGCAGTGGCGAAGTGGCCATATAACATAATGCCCACCCACCTTTTGTAAATCATAATCTATACCTACCGCAGAAACGGCTTAACCGGTACAATGGTACAATACCGGTAAAATATCAGTCCAGTTTTTAAAATTGTTTTTAATAAAAAGGCGGAACTCAACAATACGCTTTGTCTTGTAATCAGAGCGAAGAAATGAAAATAAATAAAATATAAACGTTCCCCCGAGTGGGAATCGAAGTCACAACCATCGCGTCAATAGTGTCTCTATACTAATATATAATAATAATCACTATACTATACATACACAATATAAAAGAAAAAAAATTACAATATTTTTTTCTCCTCTTACCTTATGTTGTCCACTTTCTCTCTGAAAAGGGAGACATTGCGTGTTAAGTGACGGAACTCAACGCAGCGCTCTGACTTAGGTACCAGAGCGAAATAATGACAATATTTTAAAATATAACCCACGAGTCGAACCGAAGTCGAACCCGCAACCAATCCCGTTTACAGTCAGACGGTGTCCCACTGCGCCACGACGGCCTCAAATATATCCTTTTAATTATTAACATTTTGTACATTCTCAGAATCGCCTCCAAACTGGATGATAATTTGCAAATCTTTGGACATACCAGCGGTACATGTATGGTGTCAATACTTCCAACCACTTTTGACGTCTCGCGTCAAGTCCATTATACACAATAGATGGCAGAGAGTGTGTGATGGATTTAAAACACAGCTTCTAGTGGATTTGACTAAAGTTAGTCGTTTTCAATTTTTTTACAATAGAAATTAACTATTTGTTGATTTGCCTTATTTTTTTTATTTTTCCCGCTCTGGTACCAAGTGCAGTATTTAATTGCGCGATTAGACACAATGTCTCGGGCGGTGAGTAGAGGACGGATGGAAAAAGCGTTAAGTTGCGTTTTTTTATTCAAATTTATTACACACTAACGACACGTTCGCAGTTTCGTCCGCGTGAACTATGAATTACTATAATACTTTTTCTTACATCAATGATATTCCTGGGAAATTTAAAAAAAATAACAGGTACGTAGCCTATGTTCATCCCAAGACCTACAAGTATCCCTTAATAAAACTTCATTACAATCGGTTCAGCGGTTTGACCGTGATGGCGTCACAGACGTACAGACAGTTACTTATGCATTAAAACTAATATGTACGTTTATGTTAAAGGTATCTTCAGACAGTGAAGTAGAGAAAGAATCTGATATTAATTGGTTCGTGTGGAGAGACCTCATCGGCGATACTGTGATAGAGTCCAGGAATGATGTGGTTAAAATTATGAATAGTCTTATGAAAGGTATGAAACCAAATAAAAACTTCTAATAGTATAAAGTAGTATATCTAAGTTATTATAATTAAATTGGAAACTTAAATGGCATGAAATATTGAACTGTTTTAGAAATTCATATTAATTATTTTTTTGTAGAAGACATATGATATTTTGTTTATTTCTTAGTTGTCTGGTTTTCTAAACTTCTCCATAAAAATTTTATCCTCCGTGCGTATAATTTTCGCAAAAATGCATCGATAGTGTTTTCCTTCACTTATGTCTAGCGACCCGCTCGCGGCTTCGACGGCATGAACTATAGATATATTGTATTTTCGGCGGCCTTTTTGTAACAATCCCTGCAAAAAAAAAACAACAATTGGAGAAAAAAAGTAGCATGTGTTTAACCCAAAACCCTCGAGTAACTATATAAAATTTCATCACAAACAGAGTGACTTTCGCATTTATAATATTAGTATGGATATGTACAGGTATGTCACGTCAGGACCGCGGTTTCACCCCAAACTTGGAGAAGCTGTGTCAAAGTTTAGACGACGAATTACAGAAGCTTCTAGAAGATTTGAAAGATTATTTGTATCAGGAAAGGAAGAAAGAGAAAGTAATTATATTTGACGAAGAAGATAATGTGGATCAAATGTTCATAGATAGAGATGAAGTGGAAGAATATTTGAGGAATACGTCAAATAAGAATATTTACAAGTAATTGTTTAGTTATATTTAAAAAGAAATAGCTATTGAATTATATTTAAAGGAACTGTAAGCTGTAACTTTGTTTTCGTGAACTACGGCTTCCAATCCCGCAATTAGTGTTCAATCTCGGTATTTGCGGGACTAGGAATGGTTAGTCTAATGGTTCCACTACCACGTGTCGCGGGATTACGGGATCGGGGCGGGGAGGGGCGGATCGTAAAATCTCGTTTTATTTTAAAATTATAAACTTTCATGTCAAATACATACATTCCATGTACATCAGCTACCATATGCGATAGTTGTGGGTTCAAATACCACTCTAGGGACTTATATGTTTATGGCTTATCACAATTCTTTCTGCCTACACTGTTTAATAAAAATAGTAAACTAATATATATTTCAGTATGATAAATTATATAAAGGCGTGTTTTGAAGAAGAATCTCTGCAAACAACAGAATTGCAAAAGAAAACGTTATGCATTTATACAGCGCGTTTTTTACAAGCAGTTACCGCTCTAATGCCTAATTTGAATAAGTGTTATATTAACGAAGCTGCCTTAATAAATGATTATGCAATCAAAAGCTGGAATGAAATTGGTGTGGTTTTAAAAGAAAATTGTCAATTTTGTTGGACAAAATGGCTGGATATAGTGCAAGAGAAAATGGAGGTTCTAACACAGAGTTTGCCTCAAGAGTTCACTTTGGAAGCCAATATTGATTATTTAATGATGGTGTGTATTTAGTTTATATATGGACCAGTGGAGGCCAATCTGCGGCTCGCAAGCCACACGAGGCTCCTACTAACATTATTTGTGGCTATCAAAAAATGTTTCCAAGTTCCCTTTTCGGTTTTTGTTTAAAATGTATTTATTTATATAAAAATAACCTTTTTTGCATATTACGGCTCGCGAAAAATAAGAAATTTTGTAAAATAGGACTATTAAGGTGGTTGGCCACCCCTGGTATAGACTATAGTCGTAGAAAATAGCTTTCCACAATTGAGATAATGACGTTTTTCTAATAGGTTAGTGTAGAACATAGTGTCCGGTCACTAAGTTTTCTCTATCTATCTATATATAGCGGGAAATAGCGTGAAACTGATTAAAAATAATACGAGTCTCAGTGTTGATAGTAGGACTTAAATGCAATATTGTGTGAGTGTTACCACTAGACGTGCATAAAGTATTATTTACACACTTAGGTATGAATATATTTAAACATTTTCTCAATGGACTTGGAATATATGGACATTAACTTAATATATGGATGTGTTCTTAAATATAATATTATGACTAAATCTATTTAATTTTCTTATTTCTAGTTATTAAATTGTAATCTTCTCATAGCAATATAATAATTGATACCTTTTTTAGCAATGGGACGTTATAAAAATAGAAGAGAAAGACGAAGAAGGTAACTCTATAGAGTCGACAATAAAAGTTCCATGCGGGCCTTCTTTAAAATTACAAGAATATTTATATTCCATAAGTCGGATATTAGATGAAGTTATTCCCCATACATTGCCTATAGAAATTCACTCTATGTTCATAGAGAGGATTATCGCTATCTCTTTCGCACATTACAACAAAGTGATACGTGAGAAAGAGACAGATATAAATCAACGGTGTGCTCTTCAACTGTTGATGGATGTCAGGCACCTAACTTTGCTAATGGTGGCTAGAGAGAACAAAAAAGCAATGGAGACGTCTCAAGATATTTGTGAGTTTTTGAGACAAAAAATAGATCCATTCGACTATGATGTGTTCTATCCATATATTCAGACTAATTTGAAGAGATCAGTGCAAAGAGTGCAGGTGGGTATTCATTTTTTCAGCTTGACTCGTTTTCCCTCATAGCAGGGTTGTGAGAGAGAATCTAGTGTCAAGACACTCAGAACTCCACTTTTCGCCCGAAATCGTTTTTAGGAAACGTATAAAAAAATTAAGGTAGCGAGAACCAGCCCATCTTGGAATCTATCTAGGCTCCGTGACTGCTAAGTACGCTACATTTTATCCAGCTACAACGATTACCAGATACAATTCTCTGTAGAGCGATTTTTACAAATTCCTTTTATCCACAGTTTTCTAAGAACAATCGTTTGGCAAAATAGAATGCTACTTGTTATTGACATTGTATAGTGCGAATGCCGCTTTAAAAAATATTATTGTATATGTTTAAATATAATTTACATCACACCATTCCTAAAATTTAAAAATCAAAAAGATCGAATTGAAGTTAAATATAAGATGTTAAGCCAAAGTACTTTGAGATTTAAATATGCCATGACTTCCTTTTGCACGAAAAAAACAATAGTTCATATAATGTGTTATTTCTAGACATTATTAGGCAGTCTCATCCTCCACCACGGTCAACTAACCGGGATAATAGGTAACAAGCCTATCCTGTCCGGGGGAAGGGGGGACAAAACGGCTTCCCTTCTAGCATCCGCTGATTCCCACTGGTTCTCCATCCTGCCCGTCGCTACCCCTAACGTTAGTAAGAAACAGGATAAAATGGTGAGTTTTGTTTTTTTTTAATATATTTAACAAGTTGCAGTCCGCAACTTTGTTTGCGTGGACATTGAAACGTAAAATTCAGTTTTTTCCATTTACGTATGTATTAATAAATCTACGAATACCTAAATATTCCAACATATTCCAACGATAAAAGTAAGAATTTTATCGTTTCCTCGCTCTGGTAAAACAAAACGCCTTGTTGAATTGCACCATACAGTATGCAATATTTTGAATAGTGGGCGTAATTTAATTAGTAGGTTCTCTGCCTACTCTAATCTAGGTTGTAGATGCGTGAAGCTAGAAAATGCATTAATTTATTATGTAATATGGACGTAACAGGATTCGAAACTAAGTGTCTTGGATTTAAAAAAAAAAATTAGTAATACAAATTATTTTATATTTCATTTTAAACATTTCTTTTATATTATATCACAGGATAATCTCTTCGATATCTACGTTCTTTGATATTATGGTAAATACTAGTGTATACAAATGTTGAATAATATTAAAACACTAATATGCATTAGTTTGTTCATAATAATATATTTTATATAGTCTTTAGAAGTTTGTGTCCCTAACATAATTTTATGAGACAATTTAACTGCACAATGCGATTCAAATACGAATAGGATCGAGTTTCCGCCATATTGTGACTAAAATTTATTACGACGATAGTGCGAAAACCATTTTACGCCATGCGTCGCCAAGTTCATCCCTCGCAACTGATATGCATGAGAAAGATTTGCCTGAATAATCATGAGTGTACGCATTGGTTGTAGGTTCTATTCCCACTCGAGGGAATATTTATACCTTGAATATTTTTTGGGGTATCATTTCTTTTTCTGGCATCATATTGGTTTCCCCAATCAAACAAGCAATATTGCTCAAAATGGAAATTAAGGAACCGAGTGACTAACCTTAATTGTTTCTCTGCCCATATTCCATATTTAGAATAACGAATAGCCCGATTGATGTTTAATTGATGTTTAAACACGCGTTGCCTAAGCAAAATGTATGACACTATACAGACGTATATGTCAAACATATGGTGGTATGGATTAGTATTCCGCACTCCTTTTCTATATAATTTAGTATAAAAAAATTATAGAAAGTTTTTGTTTTGTTTGTTTTCAACAATTTTATCTAATTTATATTTTTTTAATGTTACCAAGCTTATTATTAACAGTTATACTGCGTTGTTAACAGGGTAGTCAGAGAGAGACTTTAGCGTTAAGTGACTCCGTTCTTCACTCTACGATTTTTTGCAAGTTTATCCTATTTGACATGGAAAATAAAAAAAAAGATAAACATTCCCTCGAGTGACAATCACATTTAAAACCGTCACATGAACTGTCAGAAATTTTCCAATGCGCCATTAGGGCGTCAAATCACGCAATTCAAAGTGGTACTTTTTTATTGAGATTTTTTTTGTAATTAATAAATAAATTCTATTAATTGATTAAACAAAAGATTTTAATAATGTATGTGCTGATTGAAAAAGTTTTTTTTTTTATTTAGTCAATATGTTAAGTTCATATATTGTATAAATTCATTAAAATTTTGAGGGATGTTATGGAGCTCCATAACTGTAACCGAAACAACCGGATAACTAAAGTAAAGATCTATCAGAAACCGTAACCGAATATGATGTAAAAGTTTTGGATCATTTCGGGTATCGGCAGAGCCTAAATGAGAAACTGTCTAGAATTTGTAAACAATAAATTCAAAAAATAATGAAAGTAATATACCAAACAAAAAGTGATTGATAAATGAATGGCCGATAATTACTTTCATTCCTCACAAATGAAATATACCCTAAACCGAAATTATCCGAAACTAACGGAGAGTCAGATTTTTTCATATATCCACAACCAATACAACATTCTTCCTATATCCTTATCGGATTCTAAATCCGCAATGTTACATCCATAACATCCCTAGAAATTATAACACTTATTTGTTTTATCGTTTTTTTGTACTTTCTTTTTTTTATCTCTTTACCCGCATAGCACATATAACCTAATGTACACTTCGTTCTCCACTTTAAGCCTGAATCCGAAACATTGGGTGTTGAGTGTTGAATTCAATGCCGCGCTTTGTCTTGTCACCAGAGTAAAAAAATTAAAATATTTTAAATATATTTATTTCTCCGAGTGAGAATCGAACAAACAATCAATCAGGTTTAAAGTCAGACACTGTCCCGCTGCACCACGATGGTCTCATTACATTAATATTAAAACTTTTGGTTTCTATAAAATAAATATACTACTATTTTTCTTTTTCAGATAAAGAAGAAAACGGTATCATCCAGTCCAAACAAGTCTAAATCGGATATAACCGATTTAATGACTAGTTCGCTACCTATAAACTTTGCTAACGCAAGATCTGGAGCGGCTTCTTTCTTCAATTCTATTTCAACTGACTGGTTTAGTGGATGAAAAGGGTTTTTTGGATTTACTCGTCTTTCAATATAGAAAAGTGATGCGAGACTTCCAGAATAGTGAAGATACTCCGTTCTCCAGTTTCCACCGGCTCTAGTGACATTTTGCTAATTTATAAGTGTTACTCGCATGTAGTAGTAGTAAAAAATGTTTAAAATAATAATAATAAGTTTATTTATCACCTATTATATTTTCACAACGCTTCACTTATTTTAAATTAGCTACAAAATATCACGTTATAACTATTTATTGAAAACGTATAATGTGGAGATTCGAATCCGCGCCCCTCGGAAACCTCGCGCTTGCGCCAATTAAGCAATATTGTTATCATCGAAATCTTTATGCGCTTACGTTAGTTACTAATATTTTTTATACGTTTTCTAAAAATATTTTTAGTGCATATCAAATCTCATTCATGTTACATATTATTCAGTTTGCTTAGACCGAGTGTGCAGTTTATCTAGTAGTTTTCTTAATATATACGGAAAATGGAGAACGTAAAGTGTCATTAGGTTTTTTTATCAACCACAACAATTACCTATATAGTCTAAATTGTATTTAATTTGTATAGATGTAATTAAAACAATATTTACTGAATTTAAAGCTGTTTTTATTTCTAATTAAAATTACAAACTTTGCATCTACGTCTTAAATATATATAATTTTATTTATAAGAGATTCTTTTGCCCTCAGAGCAGGGTAATCAGAGAGAACTTAGTGTCAAGACACTTCGTTCTCTACGATTGAGACATTGCGTGTTGAGCTCCGTGCTTTGTCCTACCAGAGAACAAATGAGAATAATTTATATATAATCATTTCCTCGAGTGGGATTCGAACCTACAACCAATCTCATTAATGTATATTTTATTATATATAATAAATATCTAGCCATTATTGTCTAAACATTTTGTGTCATTGTCTCATTTTTCTATACCTTTTAAAATAATATTTGTGAAAAGATTTGAAACCTACAATAAACGTTGACATTTTATTAGTACAAAATATTATTTTTAATATATCTAATTTGTTGTTAAATATATATGTACAGCTTTATAGTTCTGAGCAAAAATAATTGTATTGAATATAGAAAATAAAACGCTATTTAATCTCTTATAAAATAAATAAATACATAAATATTTATTTAAAAATTATTCCTTATGCAGTATCTTTCTTGACTTCACCAGCTCTACGAGTTAACGATCTAAAGTTATCATAACCTTCGTAACCATAGTTACTACTGTACCCTGGATAGCGGTCGTATCCCGGACGGGATTGGTAACCCGGTCTATATCCCTGGTAACTGGAACCCGAGTAATCGTATCCTGGGCGGTAGTCATACCCAGGTCTGTTTCCAGGGCGGTAACCTAGAAAAAGAAGTAGATTAGTAACGATGGCTTGGTAACGAGAAGAAATACTTTAGAATTTAATGGATTGTGGTTGCCCGTCACGTTGTTGAGAGCGAGCAACTAATGAGTTTCTCGAAAGCTTTTCTCAGCAAAACTGCCTTCCGAGCCGGTGGTACCTGTCGCTAGGACTGACAATACTGACGTTTTATGTTTCAAAAGTGCTTGTAGCAGTGCCTGGGACACAAATATATGTTTAAAACCCTTTAAAATTCGTAACAACGTTCGCCTCCACTGTCCGAGATTCTCTCGCAAAAAACTAAACTGATCACATAGGTTCACACACTAAACTGATAGGTTGAGAGTTTTTAGTAGATTTCAGACCATCTGATTGAAACGCGATGATTGTGGCTTCATTCTTACTCGGCGGAACGGATTATGTTTAAATTCTTTACATTTCTCCGCTTTGGTGACAAGGCAAAGCGCGGCGTTGAGTACCGCCACTCATTAAGTAATATCTCGGATTCAGGTTTAATGTACAGAACGAAGTGCAAGACACTCTGTTCACACACTACTAGGTTCTCTGCCTTCCCGGCTTTGCAGGAAAAATCGTAAAGCTGAAAAAAATTGAGCTTACTGATTTCAAAGCTAGTCGTGGGTTCTATTTATAATTTACTCAGTAATATTTGAAAAACAGATTTTTAGAAAACGTATAAAATGATGAAAATTTTTGTTGTTAGCATTTGTGTAGAGAGATTTTTACAAATTTCTGCTACCCAAATATTATTCTACGAACAATCGTTAGGCAAGAGAGAATGCTTTTTTATTAAATAATTTTAACATTATAAAATGTTATTCAAATACATAGGAATTTGAAAAACACATTTTTTAAATTTTTTTAATAAACGTGTAAAAAATTCTAAAATCTGTTTTTAATTTTCCAAGTGTTATTCAAACACTTAAAAATATTAAAGTAATATTTGTTTCTTATTGATAGTCAGCAAAGCATTTAAAAACTGAGATTTATTTTAAGAAATGGTAAGGTTTTTAGAAAAGATGAAACCAAGATTATTATTTTTAATACTCTTCATAGTTTAGTTTAGTTCATAGTGGCCTTGAATATTGCTGCGTAGTTTGGAGCCCGCATTACGATATTTACAAAAAATATTCGAACGAACGAGAGGTTTCTTTGGCATCTCTCTTATCAGAACAACCTAAGCAAGTCTCTTATTAGTTATAATGATAGACTGAATTACTTTAAGATGGATTCACCGTATCATAGAAGATACCTTCTTGATTATCTATTTTTGTATAAAGTTGTAAATTGATACATTGAACTTTTTTGTACGCTACACATTTCAGCTCCTAGCAAGCTAACTCGACATTGCAGATACGATTTATTCGTCTCAACCGTATGAATATCTCGTATATGATACTGTATCCGATTCAATATTAAAGTCCCTTAGTTGATTGTTTTTATAAAATTGTGCACTTTAATTCAATATTTCCTTATACCCATTCTTGTACTTTCATGCAAGTATTTAAGTTTCATCAGTAATATTTATATTGTCTAGCGTGCCGTCATCACATGTAACTGCGGCTCCACTTTGTTTTTTAATTTAAAGCTTTTGTTGTCTTTTTTATTTTGCCAGTGTTGATTGTGTTGGAAGTTATAACTTCCAACTAAAATAAATAAAAAGTACTTGCTTTTAAAGAAGGCATATCATTTATTTTTAACTTGATTGTAAATAATTATTTTAAGTTTGAATTGGTATCGCTTGGCGCGATATCGATTGCGATGAATTATTTTTTTTATATATCTTATCTTTTCATCGAATAATTAGATTGCGTATTATCGGACATTATTAAACGTAACTTTGCCCAATATATGAAATTATTGTAAAATAACAATTCAAGAAAATTTGTAAATTTTAAAATAGACTAAAGTATTGGCATTGTTTTAGAAACTGGAATTTTATATATATGTACATAAAACTTGCATACAGCATTACTGACTGACAAATATACAACCAACTACTGGGTTCAAAAAGATGAAGTGAGCATGTATGTTTCTTGGGGAGTGTAGTTTAGAAAGAATTTCCCGAAATTCCTTAACGGACTTCCCTTCCCTTCCTTCCCTAGACTTAACGGCTTATAGTCCCAGGTCAACGAAATGTCCGGCTACAATCTACACTAATATCATAAATGCGAATGTAACTGTCTGTCTGTGACGTCATCACGGCCAAGCCACTGAACCGATTATCATGAAATTTTATATAGAGATACTTGAGGGTCTATGGATGAACATAAAGTTTATCCATTAATTTTTAAAATCTTTAGAAATTTATTTAGTTTACTAAAAGGCTGCCAAAAATAAGAAACAGCTATAGTTCTCGCGAGTATGTCGCTTTGGTTATAAATAAAATTTCAAAGGTCATGGGCCCTTTTCCGATGACAAGACAATGTCACTTTTGCAAAAAAATCCAAATGAACGATCACAAATATGGATTTGTCCGATTCTCAGTAAATATTTACAGTAAATATTTATCAAAAAAAGTTTAGACGAAGTAGTTTATACAATACAAAACATCGTTTTACGTTAATCGTCTACGTGTGACCACGGATTACTGTAAAGTATTCGAAACGTCGGGTTTCCTAAAATATATTTTCGAATCCCAAAATATACGCGGTTAGTGCAGTTAAAATAGTTTAATTTCTGAGATATTAAATTTTGTTATTATTAAAAAATTTAAAAATATATTGTTGTACGTTGAAATAGTTGAGTTCTAACTTGTATTGTATGACTTGGCTGAGTTATAACTCAGTCGAGCCATAGCTTATTACCTCAGTAACTAATTTAATAATACCTGTAGCTTATGATTTTACTAAAAACTGATAATAAAATGCTTATTTATTCAGTTCATCGTGGCGCAATGGTGCATCTGACTATACGCGATTGGTTGTGGGTTCGATTTCCACTCGGAGAAATGATAATATTTAAACTATTTTCATTTCCCCACTCTGGCAAAACTAATTACGGCGTTAAGTTCCGCCACTCAATGTATTGTCTTAAATTCGGGTGGAAAGAACCCAGTGTCTTGACACGAAACCCTATCTGACTGAAAAAGCGATTACCTGAAAAAAGTTTATTATTAAATTATAGTGATTTAAAACAAATTAGAATTTTTGAGTTAATCACTATCATGCTAATATTCAGAAATGTACCACAATGATCTTGACATTTAGACGCAATGTTAAAGACAGCTAAACAAATAATTACCCCCATATCCTTGGTACCCTGATCCGTAACCTTGATATCCGCCGTATCCTGGAAAAATATTTATTTTAATTGTATAACTTTTAAAAGACAAAATATAAATAATAATGAAGAGCCCAGTTCGGGGTCTAGCACAAGGGGTCCACTGTTGTGGGCACGATGGGCATGCATGCCCACAACCCAAACTGGCACAGCACAGCTTTACTTGATTACGCGGCATTTCAGTATTACTTTAATAAAATCACCTTAATAAAATAAAAGTGTTATTGGTAATTATCTTCATTCTCCATTATTCGGCTCGCACATGGCCGATTAAGGTGACCACAACCTTTTTTGAAGGCTGGATCCGCGCCTGGTTATTGTTGCACATATTCATTTCACCGCTCTTATCCGTATGAACAAGATACAACGCGCGTCGTCTTGCCAAAGCGGAGAAATAAAAATAATTTAAATATATTAATTTCCGAGTGCGTATTAATTATAACCTATCGCGTTTACAGTCAGACGTCAGTTTATAAATTGTTTGAAGTATTTGGTTCTTGATTTTTCGCTTCACATAATATTTTTTGTGTATATGTAAATATAGTTGTTGGACTTTCTAAGAATATAGCCAGCACCCTACTCACACGTAATTTCCACACTCTACTTTCCGCCCATTTTGCGTAATAACAAAAAAATGTAGGCATTGGTAAAAAATGAATCTTTGCTTTTAAAATTGCGTCATTGCCATTATGGCGCAGCCGAGAAGCGTCTGCCTGTAGAGGTAACAATTGTGGCTTCGATCCACAAAGGATCAAATCTTTAAAAATATGCGCAGTTTTGGGTCACGCCATCCACCACACAATATTCTACATCACTACTATCTGCCAACGTAATAAAAAAATAAATTAAAATGATAATAAGAAGAAAACGAACCTCCATAATTAGGATATTGGCCAGGATAGCTACCATATCCCCCTGTCCCCAAGCCGTCATAGCCGTTGTAACCGCTCCCGTATCCTCCATGGCCACTTCCATACCCATTGTATCCTGGTCTCAACAAGCCATATCCTCCGCCACGTCTGTTATAGTTAGGATCACTTACATCAGACAGCCTTTGGGCCAAGGTGGCGCCCACTAAGCAAACCAGCAAAATTATATTCTGTAAATAATCAAAATATGTCAATAATCACGAGGATTTATTATAATTTATGTATAAAAATTAAGAAAAAGTTTAGTGTAGTAGTGCATTTGGAAACGTGGTTAACTTAAGTCTGAACGGTTGTGACTTTAATTCTACTTGGTGAAATTGTGATTTACAAAAATTATTGATTTGTTTTAATAAAAGTATCAAAACTAAAAGTTTCGACTAAAACCAAAACGCTAAGAGATATTGGCTAGAATTTTTTTTGCTTAACGACACTATATATAAAAAATAAGAAGAAGCTGATTTAAAATTATTCAAAAAACGATAGAAATAAATACACAATAATGTTTTGACCATTTAATTATGTTATGTTCTTTACATAAGTTTATTATATTGTCATATTAAAAAAAGCTCAGCTTCACGCTTGTTTCCGCATAGCAGGGTATTCAGAGAGAACCTAGTGTCAAGATACTCCGTTCCCTACTATACGAATCGAAAACTTTGCGTGCTGAATACCGGATCTCAACGCCGCACTTTGTGTCACCATAGCGGAGTAATGAAAATAGTTTAAATATAATCATTGCTTCAAACGCTCCAAACGCTGTCCCACTGCGCCACGACGATCTCAAAATTACACACACTATAGCAAAAAAACACAAAAACGTTCGCTCACCATTGAAAACATTATTTTACTATTTGCTAATTATAATTTAAAAATAAAAAATTATACTAAATCAATTTTACGACTGTCCAGATCGAACTTCAACAAGCTATTGCTTTAAGAGAACATTTTTTCTCTTTTATATGACGACGCGATGCTAGGTTCAAGAGCGTGGATTTTACACATCTACCTTGCATAATTACTACGAGTAGTCAACTTTTTATATGTAACTTTTAATCTGTCAGTTGTGTTTGGCTGTAAATACAATTTTCTAGTACTAATTTCATTCAATTCAATCATTTTAGAGGTATTTCCAACTAGGATTATAATTGAAAATAAGCTCTTGTGTTTACAATATTTTTATTTACCGTCACTACATCAATGATTTCTAAAAATTTTACTAAGTACAAATCCAAGTTAAAGGCAGTACCATCTTAAGACATGTTAGAGCCGAGAACACCAGGATTAAAGTTTTAGAATTTGATTTTATTGAGTTAAAGGTTTTAAAGCGATATAAATGTACCTATGTATCGGATCACAATTTATATAAAAAAAAAAATCTTACAGCTGTTTATTTATTTGTCTACCAATTCTATTTTTTCTGAACTAGGTTCTCTCTGCCCACTATCTGGATCACTAACTGGATCTGAAGGAAAACTATTATGAAGAATAAAAAAATTACAAAGTAAAATAAAGAAATATTGGAATCAATTGCCTATAACATTTTTTTATTACATTTATTGATTATTAATTTTAATATTTATTAATTATAATAAAAAAAAACCTATTTAAATATATTTCCAATAAAAATTGCTAATACCAGGGCGGAAGTGCGTCATAATATGAGCCATTACGACCATTATATTTGTCAAGGATCGTCTTTACAAGTATGGAATACAAAATGATACATTTGGATTAATTTGTTTACTATTTGCATAGTGTAAAACAAAAATATATAGAAGCCGTATGTAATTAACGTTATTATGGCATAGTTTGTGGCATGTACAGTTCACTATAGTTTTGGGTTCGAAACCGGAAGACTGACAGTGAAGATGTTTTTCTTATGAGATATCAAAATTAAAAGGTTAAGCCCCTTAAAAAGACATTGGAAAGACAATTGGGAAATGAGTGATTTATCAGTTGTTACTTGTTTGAAATATTCGTGGTGCAGTGGAAAAACGTTTGACTATAAACGCTATTGCTTGTGGGTTCAATCCTCACTCTGGGAAATTATTTTATATATAATCGAAAAAATGTATCGATATTACCTTCGAGAGATTCGAACCCACTAAAATCACGGTACTTTCAAAATATAAATAAATATGTACATATAAATTCTGTAGAAAAAACATAATATTTAGCACGTATAAGAGGGTAGGCAAAAAGAAATTAGTGTCAAGACACTTCGTAAAAATATAAATACTCCGTATATATAGAAACAGCCAAAAATATCAACTTGTAAGCGGAAGTTAATATACAGGCTGTGTTTAATTTAAATATTTCATTTTGGTGAGAAACTGGATACTTGTATAGTATTCATGGTCAATTGCCATAATACTACTTGCCTACTGTGTTACCATTGTTCTTAATATATTTCCGTCGATTGTTCAAAAATAATTTGATAATATTGTATATACTTTAAGATGTATTTATTGGTTCAAAATGGGTAATATAAAATATATGAATAAGTTTATTATTTCGTCGCTTAGACAAGACTTGTTGAGTTCCGTCACTTCGAATACAACTCAAAATCTATTGTAAAGTAGAGAACGGGGTTTCTTGATAATAGATTCTGTTTATATACAATACAACGTGTGGCAGATATGTGAACCCAAAAACGAATATAATTAATATTATGTATCTCTTGAAAAGTTTTCGGATTCAGAAGAAGAACTCAGTTCTTTGGAAGACTTGCGCGGGACACAGGTCCAACACGTACAGGAATATTATTATTATTATAATGCGGTCTTAATTTTGGTTTAAGCTTAAAAAGTTTAAGTATTAAGTTTTAATTAACTTTAATAAGCAAAATAGTAGATTAGAATAAGAATGCATAATTATTGCATATCTCAAAATATTTAATAGATTTAAAATTAGGTAGGTATTTACAACAAATTTCAGCCTCACGCATACATACTCGTACGCTTCACGCAAATGCAATACTGTAAACAATATCCCGCAAAACAGAGTTTGTAGCGAGAATTATATTATAGAATTTATATTATATATAAATAGATTTTTTTCATTTACCTGGTCATAAAGAAGGTTTTCAAAGCGTAAAATAATTCAACCGCCTTAATTCAACCGCCTTAATTCTTTTGTAATTTCACTTTCGAATCGGTATAAAAAAAACCCAATTGACGTAACTCACCGGCCTTGACATGAGCCCTTGGGCCTTATGTGACACATTTATAGTAGCTTTGTAGACTTCGGATCGTCAATGATTTTTTGGGTGAATAAATTTTTACTTCAGTATTTTCGTATACATACATAGTGTAAATAGAAGTATAGAAGCGATGGTTGTGGGTTTAATTACCAGTCTGGGGGAAAGTTTATATTTAAAAATATTTTCATCTCGCTTCGTAGAATAATATTTTTACTTAGGAAATTGAAAAAGACATATCTAGAAACCATATAAAAATTTGAACGCAGCGGGATTTGAACCCGCGCCTCTTAAAAACCGTTCAATAATAATAATAATAATATATATATATACGTTTCATTTGAATAAATATAAATTCAATTAGTTAAAAAGAAAAAGGCCGCATAAGCCTACTAGCCTTTCAATCACAAGCCCAGGCCCTGCTCCGCGCTCTTCTCCCTGCAACGCGATGGACCCGGCTTTTGCACGGAATGCTAGTTCCGTCATAAATAAAGTTCATAGTAGATGCCATCGTGGCGTACTGGGACAGTATCTGACTGTAAACGTGATTGATTGAGTGCATTCAGTTCTCTTTATTTTTATTTGTAGCTGGACGCTTTTTCCACCATAGGAGGGTAATCAGTGACAAAATAGTGTCAAAACACTCCGCTTTTAGGCATTCAAGCACTTTCGAGCATTGTAACATAATAAAGGACCTTTGTAATATAATTGTCATATTCCATTAACCTAAATAAATTTCCATATTTTACTCAACAATAATGAGCGCTTCTGAGTGAGTTGTAATTTCGTAGGCGGGTCAACGAGGCCTAATACGGAAAAGGAATCTAGCACACTGTTTCATCGTTAACAACTAAAATATAAATTTTAAAACATTTGTTTTTAATAATGAGTAAGTTCACCCCCGGGCGCCCAAGGAAGCAATGGCTGGATGTCTGAATGAATGAATAAGTTACCAAATAACAAAAACTTGACGCTTTTACCCGCATATATGGGTAGTTAGAGACAACCTAATGTCAAGACGCTTCGTTCTACACTTTCCGCCCAAATTCGAGACATTGCCTGTTGTGTGGTGGAACTCAAGGCCAGACTTTGTGTTATCACAGCAGAAAAATATAACCAATTTAATATAATCATTACTCTGAGTGGGGGTCGAACCCACAACCCATCGTGTTTACAGTCAAACGCTATCCAACTGCACCACAATATCCGCATATAGAACTTGAAGCCTAATTTTTTTATACATTATATTGTTTACCTTATCTGTGGGCTGTATGATGTAAATTTTGTAATATATTTAAGAAGACTAAAGCACGCTTTTACTAGATTGACCTGCATCTATCAATGTAAGAGAAATTATGGAACGTTATTTGAACCTCATTTCCTAGCCAGAACGAGCAAGGTGACGAAAAAGTTGTTTAAAGTGCCGGATATGTATCAAAAAAATTATATATTTTAAATAAATACTAAAAATGTTAAACATAAATGGTAGAGTTGCCATCATATTACAATAATTTATTTTATTTCTTTTACATTGTCAATACCAAAATATATTATAGCACATCACTGTGCAAGAAGCCTAATCAGCTAGTAATACATCCTTGGGGAATACCGAGTTTGAATTTGTAAGAAAACGCTTAGACCTACTTTGTTTAATTTAACTAACTCTGTTCACTTACTTTTCTTGGTGTTTATGAAAAATAGTTTACAGATCTTTAATTATCTAATCTAAGAAAGCAACATTCCCGACGCCTAAACCATAGTTTTGTCCAGTTACGTCGAAATTCTTATACAATTGTTACAACTTACTTTTAGTGCTATCAACTAGCTAACAAGTAACTCGGAAGAGCTTTTCAAGAAACGCATGTTGAAATTTAATTTTTTATACTTTTTCTGAAAATTGTTGTTCTTATCCAAATTGTGTAAAACACTTTGGAAAGTATTAAGAATATTTAATAAATAGCATTCTCTCTTGCCAAATGATTGTTCTTAGAAGTAACATTTGGGTAGCAGAAATTTGTTAAAATCTCTCTACAGAAATGCTAACAACAAAAGTAAGTAGAATCGTATGCCACAAGGAGTGCAGTAAACCAATATTTTTTTAAATCAAGAAATTAATTAATATAATTAAATAAACCCACCACACACTACCATACGTTTGACATACACTTTTGTATAATGTGACTCATACGTTGCTAAGGCAACGCCTGTTTTACACGTCAATTGAACCTCTAGTTATCGTAACAATATAATATAGATTTAAATGATAGTGTTGTCTTGAATAATAAAGTCCTAAGCCTGGAAATCGTCCAAGAAGCTCGTATTCGAATCCCGCAACGTTCAGATTTTTATACGTTTTTAAAAATGCTTTTTATACCCTAAGTGTGCGAATAACACTTTAAAAAATCTTAAAATATTAGTCAAATTAGTTGATTAGTAAATCTTTTAGTATATAAATAAATTTATTCGTAATTGCTTTTTCTCTTATTTTAATACAGATTAAATAAATATATGATATTATATATTATATCTATTAGTCTTAAGGTTACACTATTTGAAGGTCCATGCCAAGTAAATTGTTCGAGTAAAATCAAATATGGCTTAGGTGAATCATATTTTCAGGGAATACAAGCGTTATTAGTAACAAGGTCTACATAATAATTGTGCCTTGAGTTCCTAAAGTAGGCATATTTTATAGATATTATAGTTTGAACATATTTATTTTAATTTATTTAACATATGGAATATATTTAGTTCAGTGGTGATTACATTGCTAAGTTAAGGTCATGGGTTCAATACTAATCTAGGGCACGTTTATTTGTGAGGAATACATACGATATTTCTAATATTTCGGTATTTCACCTCGGAATACGATATTTTTCAACAAAATAACCAAATCGCTGCCATGCCATTTCTTCGTACATGATAATAGTTATTATATCAGTTAACTACTTAAGGCCGTCGTGGCGCATTGTGACAGCATCTGAAAATATACGAGATAGTTGTGAGTTCAATTTCTACTCGGGGGAAAGATAATATTTAAATTATTGCCATTTCTTCGCTCTAGTGATAAAACTCATGTTTCGGATTCGGTCGGAAAGTAAATAACAGAGTGTCTTGACACAGGGTTCTCTCTGTCTATCCTGCTATGAAGGAAAAAGCGTGAAGCTAAAAAAAAAGTTAACTATTAGTGTCATAGTAATCAAGATTCACAAAGTTGAGCAAGCAATAATATTGCTTAGTATAAGCTTGGCTAACCAAGCTTATACTTATTGTTCTTTTTTGTTTTTAATATTTAAAAGGTAAGCAGAGAGTGTCTAGATTTAAGGTACACCATTTTTTATTTTTTAGTGGTGGTTTATGGAAGGGATCGAACCCACAACCATTATGTGTCAATGATACTCCCTGACTTTCAACTTATTACCTCTATTTTTACTTTAGTATAATATTTACCAAAATACACGTGTAAGTGATACTCCATATTATTACGTAAAATAAACTTTCAATTTTGTGTCCCATAATAATTTTCCTCACTAAGCCCGCAGGCTGCAATCTGAAACGTATTAGGTCCAAGAAACGGTGTTATGAGAACAGAGTCCAGTATTTTAAATATCCATTAAATTGCGATATCCTTTTTTTATTGTAATATTTATATAAATATTTATTGCAGCTTCACGCTTTTTCCGTATAGCAGTCCGAGAAATCCTAGTAAATATTAAGACGCTTTTCGCTCGAATCCAAGCCATTGTATGTTGAGTGGCGGACTTCATTGTGGCGCTTTGTCTTGTTTACTAGAGCGGCGAAATGAAAATAATTAAAATATGATTATTCTTCTGAATAGGAATCAAACCAATCGCGATTACAGACAGACTCAGACGCTGTCCAACTGCGCCACCATCAATCATATCAGACATTTTCTGTCCACTGCTGGACGTAGGTAGGCTTTCCCCTGGGGCGCCCGCCCAAAGCTACCAATCCGCGGACTCCACGCAAGGACTCACCTCGTCTATTTCAACGGCCATCGTTCCTTTGAGATACGTGTCCAGCCCACTGCTACTACAACATACTTAATTTTACGAGCTATGTCGGTTACTCCGGTTCATCTCCGGATAACTTAATTTCTGATTTTATATTTAAAATGTCAATATGGCCTCAATATAATATTCATGTTATTTTTGTTTGACCTGCCAGCGCAGTTTTTTTTAGTAACAGACGACAAATATCTACTAGGTACGGACCACGTGTACGACTACGAAATGCTCAGATAAGACCATATAAACAATTAATCATATAAAAAAGCTATAACATAATATTACATATAAAAATATATGTCCGGATTCGCTGACTATTCAATATTTTTTTAGAACTAAAATGATGTAGTTGCCATACCAGTGTAAAACAGGGTGTCTTGACACTAGGTTCTCTCTTACTACCCTGCTATGCGCGGAAAAAATGAAGTTTGAAGCTGTAGCCGTTCAGAATTAACTGAAAATAATTTAAATTGTTGCAGTACAAAAAGACTATTATTATTTCATTCTTTTCCATAATTACAAGCAACATAATATACATATATATGTATCTTAAATTGTTAGTAAATAAAATTCGGATCATCAAAACATAAGCAGTATTCACTAATTTATTAAAAGAGTCTTCATAGAAACTTCCTAAAAGCTTTCTGTTGAAATAAAATTGAATTTATTACAATGAGATAATGTTGCGAAAGGAAAAAAACGCCAAATATCCATAATTCTTGTAAATTAAGCGCCATTTCCATTTTCTCCTATTATATTCACAAAATTAGATAAGTTTTCAATATAAACAATTGAATGTTTGTTTTTGTAATATATTAGTTAACTGACATTTATGAGGAGATGGAACTAAAGTGGCAACTTACTTAAGAAGTTATATCTCGAATATATAAGAAATTGAGTCTTATATGAATGATTTTACCCCCTTTCGTTTCGCCCAATTTGGATAAAATACACTTGTCAGTGTCGCAATCAGTACAGTGACAAAAATCGATTTAATAATTTTTCTCAAATGTTGAAAAAATAAATAAAAATTCTAGATTTTTCATAAAGTTACACACATTTTTAAAGAAATAATACAATAATTAATATCTGTTAACAGTTAAAACGACATTATTATGGCTTAGTTAGTTCTACTAATATTGTCTACACTATGATTGGGGACTATGCCTCGTTTACTGCACCTTCGTGCTATTTTTGCAGTTTAGCAGTTTTTGGTTGTCAGAGAGACGATGACCCCCAACGCCACTACGGCCTCAGTAAAAATGCAGTCTCTACAATAATCGGGAAATAAAACTATTTTAACCGTATTAATGGCGTACATAATTGGTGTTCGAAAATACATTTTAGAAACCTGACGTTTCGAACAGTTATAGTAATCCATGGTCACAGGTAAACGATAAAAATAGTTTAATTTTAAAATGTGTAAAAATCGCGAAAACCAAAATTATTATTAATAGAAAAGTGTATTGCCTACATTTCACACACAAGGCTCTATTGCCTTCCCAGAATAATTAAAATAAAGTCATCTTAATAGTAAGATATAGAATTTCCTTCATTTCTATGCGCTAAGAACAAAGCACTTTAGTGGGCGCTTAATTAAGAACCGTTGAGTGTTTTGATGGCAGCACATTAATTTTATCTTGTTTTTTGCTTCTCGAATTATCTTGAGGCGGCGGATCTTCAGGACTTTTAATTTAATTCTCATCCAATTATATTTCGCTTTCCGTCGGTTTTTGTGATTTTATACCGAACAAGTCTATTTGTTAGATGCCCATTGTATTAATAAGGGAAGATAACAAATCATATTTATTACTTTTTTCTGGTTTCTTGAGTGCCAGTGTTACGTAAAGTTATGATTTTTTGTCCCATATAATTACTGCCGGCCGTCACAGCGCAGTGAACCATTATGTAAATACGATTAGTTGTGGGTTCGATTCCCACTCAGGAAATGACTATAGTTGAATTAATTTAATCTCTCCACTCCGGTAACAAAAAACGCGGTATTGATTTCAGCTGCTCAACACACAATGATTCAAATTCGGATGTAAACTGGAGAACCGAAGATTTTGTTACGAGGTTCTCATCCTAGAAGTAGTTCTGCCATGCGAATGTGTGAAGCGTGAAATGGACAAAGAGTAATGAATTTTGACTATAGCAACTTCTATTTATGTAAAGAATGATAAAGTCATTTTGTGTATTAGTTCAGACTTTTTTCATTTTTAATAATTTCAAATAAAATTGTTGTTAATATATATTTATATATATATATTTGAAGGTTCATGCCAATATATACCTTAATACTCTCTCAATATTACATTTTATGTCACACTAATGAGGACAAGGAAATTTTCAAGGTACCTATTCATCAATAAATCTTTATAGCTTCTGTTATATCTTAGTGTTTATAATTTATATTAAATTAGTAATTTACGTAAGTATTGAAGTAGTAAAATTTTTATTTACCAAAAAAAGTTTTTTATTTACCAAAAATAAGGACAATAATAATTTAATTATTTTCATTTTGTGGCTCTGATGAACAAGACAAAGCGCGGCGTTGAACTCCGCCACTAAACATATTCAGGCGGAAATTAGAGAACGGAGTTCTCGATTCGACCCCGACCGATCTCCCACTAAATAAATTAAAATAAATATTTTTTATCATTTTATTTAGTACAAGTCAGTCGGTCCACGGTCGGAAAAGAACAAGCTTGACAAGATTTTAGTGGCGCGACTCAACCAGAAAGTTTTTTTTCAGTTGCACGTTTTTCTCAGTAGGGTAGTCAGATAGAAACTAGTGCAAGACACTCCCTTCTCCATTTCCTGCCTGACTTCGAGAAGCCGAGCTGAAGAAGGAATTTAATGTCGGGTTTTTCTTACCACTAACCACAACTAATCGCTTACACTCAAACGTTGTTCCACATATTTATTTAATACATGTAAAAACATTGAAGTATCGTTCTATAGAAAACATTTTTTTTTTAAATTATAACTGCAGTAGTATCTAGTCATTTTTATATGGCAAGGGCATATAACAATACACCTGTCCAGTTATATGATGGTCATACAAAAGAATTGCCGGCTTCAAGCAGCTGTCTTCAGAAAAATAATTTGTTAATTAGGTAATACTCGTATCTTTAGATAATTTTAAGTAGTATGGTCTGTTTTTGAAATTAATATCTAGAAAACAATGTATGCAGAACCTCATGTTCAGACATTCCATTATCAGCTAAGGCGGAGCTCAACGCCGCTTTGTCTTACCAGAGCGAAGAAATGAAAATAGTTTTAAAATAATCATTGCCCCGAGTGGGAATTGAACACACAACAATCGCGTATACATTCAGACACTGTGCCACACACAACGATGGCCGTTACTAACGAATAAGGTTTTAATTTAATTTATATTCAATCATTTAGTAAAAAAGATGAACGTGAATAAGAATATAGAATATAGTATGAATGAAAGGACAAATAGTTACATTGAACGCCTTATATGTCCTTGCGAAAAGTCAGCAGTCGCATGACTTAGGCGCTACGCAAACGTAAGTACTTTTGTGTATTTTGAGTATGAAATCAGCCCACTTTGGGCAGTCGTAGATTTTGTTTTGCGTTCAAATACATTCACTTGACACATATCTATACATATAATAAAAATGTAACCGATCACTGTCTGTATATGGAAGATATATGAAAAAAATTTTTATAAGGGACATTTATATAATCCAAATATACATATAATCCAAAACAATGATTATTAATTTTCTTTTCTGTTGGTCTGTTTGTTTATGCACGCTAATCTCAGAAACGACTAAACCGATTTGAATGCAATTTCGACTATTGTATTGTAGTAAACTTGTCTTATCATTTAGTGTTTATTTCATTTCAATCGGTTGATAAACAAAAAGTTACAACCATTTAAATTATAAATTTAAGCAAAGTTCATGATTTAAGTGAGAACACGGGCAGGCAAAAAAATGAAATAGTTTAGTCATGTAATTTACGCAAACAAAGCCGCGAGCAGTTTGCTAGTTTTAAATAATATATTAAAATAATAAAAATATTTAATAAATAGCATTCTCTCTTGCCAAACGTTTGTTCATAGAGTAATCTTTAGAGGTAGCAAAAATTTGTTAAAATCTTGCTAACAAACAATATTATATACATTTATATACATTTCTCTCCATCTTTTTATAAACAGAAGATGTGATACTAAAAAAATTAAAATACAAAGAAGTTTAAGTATCGCTAGTTATTGTGATGCTGAACACGTTCAAAATGCATTCAATTCATATCCGTGGCATGTGGAAGCAGGGTTCATTGTTTCTTGACTGCAAGGACGATTTGTCTTTATATAAACTGCATTTTGCATTTAAATATCTTTAATATAAATATATAAAAAACAAAAATAGACTAAACACAACATTAAAAGTTGCCTTGACGATATCGCCAATTAGCGATAAAACGCGCTTCACATTTTTATTTTTCTTTAGATTTTTTTTTGTGTTTACTTTCTTATGTACTAATAGCTGCACACTACTTTGTTTGCATGGACTTAATAACTACTCCCATCAAAATAGCCACCGGTGCAACTTCGTTATATTTAGTATAATAGTATATAGCTAGTCTATTATGGTTCTACATTAGGTATGTCACTCTTAAAAATCTATTATAGCCTAAGTCCTGCCTAAGCTTGAAAGCTAGACAAAAAAAAAGTTTCATTATAATCCGATCAGTAGTTCAGAAGATGTGTTCGTACAAACATTCTATTTATTCTTTTTTATTATAGTATAGTTAGATTATGTAGGTACTAAGTAATGTGTATAAAGTATGTATATAGAAAATAAGTAATAAAAAAATTGAGGATGCAGTTTTTTAGCAACCGCTTCTCTTGTTCTCTTTCTTAATATAGAAAATTGCGTGAAGATAAAAAAATAACTAAAATAGTTCTAAGTTATATGTTAAAGTCATAATTTTTACCGCATAGTGTAGTCATAGAGAACCTAGTGTCAAGACACTCCGTTCTCCAGTTTTCGCCCGAAATCGATACAGGTTCAGGTTCAGTTTCCGAATCGGCGGAATTCACCGGACTTTGTCTTAAGTACCAGAGCGGATACATTAAAATATAAATATTCCCCCGAGAGGGTATCAAACCCATAACCAACCTTTACATTCAGGCGCAGTCGGCATAGTTGGACATTCAGGCGCTGTCCAACTACACCGACTGCGATGGCTATATAGTATACATGTATACCAATATATTAATACTTTCACTGATTAAGGATTAAAACGCAGCACTATCGTTCTCAGACATTTATGATGACATGTGTAACATTTATCGCATTGACATACATACATGATAAGATTCAACTAATTTCACCTTGTAAGTGAGCAGTATCACTTAATCTAATAAATGTAAAATGCAGATTCTTAATCAATTTTTTATCATTGTGTAAAACTTAATATACGTTATCGTTATCGTTTTTTATCAACAATTTGACATTAAATAACAAACTAATTTAAATTAAAAATAAACTCAAATTAACACGCTTAAGTTATTTTCTGGCAATTCGGGAGCGTGTACAAATTTTCAAGCAAAGCAAATCTTTGCAAGATTCTCTTATATTGATATATAACAGATCCACTTCATTTTTATATTTCCAGCCTGAATTTGATTCATTACGTGTTGAGTGGGGAACGGAGTGTCTTTTACACTAGGTTCAGACTACCGCTATGCGAAATAAGGCGTGAAGCTGAAAAAAAATGAAAATAAATATAATATAAGTTGGGCTTAGGCAGGTAGTTATTACTTAAGACAATATGTTGATTGTGACTTCCAAGGTGTGAACTAATTTTATGTATATCCTAAATCACCGATTCTAAAGTACGTTCAGCGGAATATAGGAGTTTCGTAGAAAAGTCGCTAGGTTTTCGTTACATTCTTTGTTTTTTGGGTATACTGCTGTTAATTTTTCAGCTAACACTTATATGTTACATAAATTTTAATATTATTCGCATTTCATTATATTTCTATTTAATATTCAACTTCACACTTTCCTCCTACATAGCAAGGTAGCCAGAGAAACTAGTTTTAAGAGACGCCGTTCTCCAATTGCGTATTTAGTCTTATCACCAGAGCTGAGAAATAAAAATAATTTAACAAAATCATTTCCTCGAGTGGGATCGAACACACAACCATTGCGTATATCTGACGCTGTTACTGCGCCATCATGGCGTAGCCTCTTTATTATATTTCTAGAATCTATAGATTCATTTTCCTTATTTATCTTGTATACTGTGGGGTAAGCATAGACGCCTATACAAATCTCATCCAGCTTCTCACTTCCAGCTCCCATAAAACAAAATAAGGTACTTAGCGGAACCAAACGCCGTACTTCATTAACTGACTAAAGAAGAGAAAAAAAAAACAATTAATTATTTCAAAACATAGTATTGTGTCAGTTGCATTTTAATATATTGCGGTGACTAATTCAGTAGATTGGTAACTTTTTTAATTTCGGTCACGCCATCTAATTTACGTTCATTATTTATGAATCATACACTCTTATAACATCAACGACTTAAGATCAAGGTTACAATGACAATACAAACCATATAATATAAAAATAATAACAAATTAATTTAAAAAAAACCAAAAGGAGCATGCTGAAAATTATTTTCTCGTTAACTGGTCGTTCTTTGGTGCGTTTTGTGAAAATATTTTATTATCCGGACACATGATCAAATTTTGAAATAAATCTTATGATAAGAATTGGGTCGAAATAGCATTGCAAGTTATTCTTGCAATGGTTAATAAATATAAGTAGTAAGTAGTAGATAAGGGTAAGGATAATCTATACATATAATAAGGATAATCTATAATAATGTAACTGATCGCTGTCTCTACATGGAAGATATATAAAAAAAACTATTAATAAGGGCATATTATATATAATAGAACCCAAAACAATGTTTTTTAATTTTCTTTTTTGTTTGTTTGTTTGTTCACGCTAATCTCAGATACGGCTTAACCGATTCAAATAAATGTTGACCTTGATTTTCCTTGACCATTTAGTGTTTATTTCATTTCAATTGGTTATCATAAACAAAAAAATTAGAACCATTTAAATTATAAATTTAAGCAAAGTTTCTGATTTAAGTGGGAACGCGGGCAAGCGACAAAACGAAATACTTTAGTCATGTAGTTACAAGTCAGGCCATGTAGGTCACGCCGGGAGAGATAATATGTTTTTACTATTTGAGGCTATCCTGGCGCTGTGACAGCATCTAACTGTAGACGCGATGGTTGTGGGTTCGATTTCCACTCGGGGTAATGATTATATTTAAATTATTATCTTTTCTACGCTCTGGTGACAAGAGAAAGCGGAAAATGGAGAACGGATTGTCTCTCTGCGGAAACCCTAATAAAGCAGAAAAAAGCGTGAAGGTTGTTTTTACTATAATACACTCCTCTTTCAGTTTCTTCTTGTTATATATTAAGTGACGAAACCTAACTAGGGATTTTGTCATATCAGACCAGGGAATATTCTCTTTTTTACATACATATTGAGTTATTGATAAATGAAAACTGTTTATATAATGTTTGGTTTAGTTGCTGTAACTGTTTAGTTATAAGATTGGAAATACGCCAGAAAAATGAGCAATAATATATTTATACTCGTATGTATATCGTGCTTTTTTATGGGCAGATGTGGTTTTAGATTAAGGCTTCCAATCCAGTTTGTCTCGGTTTTTGCAGGACTAGGAATTTTTAATCCCGCGGGATTCCGCATATAAATAATATAATTTACTATGAATATTTATAAATAATATGAATATATAACAAAAAAATAACTATGTTAATCAACGTAACTCCACGTTTATTTAAATTTTACTATTAGTACATGGCCAGTCAAAATATCCTGTATATCGCCGAAAAGAAACAAATACAGAAAAAATCGATCAACTACAAACACATATCGTTTTTTGTTTGTGAGTTTTTAAACAGATGTCAATAATAATATAGATAACACTTCTCCTTTCTTCTCTGAATACACCATCTTCACACAAATCAATCATATTTAATCCATCGCTATTTATTCGCTATGAATCTTAGTTTTTTCTTTTGTTATCTTCTTATGGAAATAAGAGAGAAACGGAGATGGAAATCTCCGTTTATCTATCAGTGCGCAAATCACGAGCGGTCGCGCAGAAGCCGAGTGCAAGTTTCTTTCTAGTCCCGTAAATACCGCGGTAGCGCGGTTGTCTAAGGTACCAAAGCGGAGAAATAAAAATACATTTTAAATATAATCGTTCCCCCGAGTGGGAATAAAATCCACAATCAATCGCGTTTACAGTCAGACGTTATTCCACTGCGTCCCGATGGCTGACGGGATGACAGTATTTTTAAATAATTGAAAAATAAAATACCAAATCACATTTATATCTAAAGTTTATTTTTGCACTACGTAATTTGTTTTAATAATTAAAGGTTACATTATATTTTTCTTTAAGTAAATTTGTATTACTTCAAACTTCTTTAGTCTTCTTAATTTCATACAGTTCAGTGTGTTTATGGGTTAATTTTAAGTTTTTAATTTTTTATTTAAGTCTTTATTATTTTGTAACATTTTAGTTGGTTATTTACTATTTATTAAATTTGATGTCAAACCATCGAGGCTCATGGCGACCAATATTGTCTGAATAGTAGTATTGACTACAAATAAAGTAACCAAAGTCTTCGAGCTTTCAGTAAGTTTAAAGTGAATTCTTTCACTAACTTTTGCACGAGTGACAAATGTACAAAGGGCAATGTAATGACCGTTCTCAACAAAACTTATAAATAAATACCTACTTAATAATAAACATACCTACATATCTCGGGTAGTGATAAAAATTATTTAGTATTAAAAACCTTAATCAATTCAAATTTAATTCCAAACGCCAGTTTAGTTGTAGGTTTCGTATTTGTGGATAAAAGTGAAAATAACCTCTAAAATGAAAATATTGTCAAATTTTTTTTTTAATTTCCACCCCTCGAAACATGTCTCGAATTCTGGCGGATAATGACGCTAGGTTCTCTTCGCCTACCCTGCTATGCCGGATAAAGCGTGAAGCTGCTTCTTTTAATGGCGAGTTAAATTATATCTCGCTGTTTTAAATAAATTATTTTGACGTTTTTAAAAGTGATACCTCAATAAATACAGTTTAGATGACTGGGGTTAACAAAATAAAATTTAAATCTTTATTTTTCAGGTAAATTTATTTGAAATAAAATACATTACTAAAATTATCTTTACACATTATCTTATAATAAGAATGCGATATATTTTCTATTATTTTTTTCTTTCCAGTCTTGACATCAACGAGTCACCGATTAACAAAGTAACGTATGTAAAGAGTAGGCTATTACAAAAGTATTATACTGTAATAGGTGATAATCAAAATATCTATATAATAAATAACAAACAGAAGCCGTAAAATTTATGATAATATACCAGTCGAATTATTATTAATCTAAATTATTTTCACTTATACGTACTTAAATGGCGCTGCAAGCGCACACTTTGTGATAGATACGAGTATACTATGTTTATCATAACAATAATTTATTATTAAATTAAAAATATGTATTAATGAAAACATCTAACAAATAACATTTTTTTTTAATATTTTTATCTTATTCTAATATAAACTGTAAATTTAAAAAATCTAAACAGTTATATTAATTACGACTATACACTTTTCATTGTATAGTTACACAATTCTCTTTCAGAATATCACAGACAAAGCGAAATCATTTCTCAATCCATACTAATATTATAAATGCAAAGAAACTTTGTCTGTCTGTCTGTGACGTCATCACGGTCAAACAGAATAGACCGACCGTCTTAAAATGAACATGGGCTATTTGGTTTTAGTTTTACCAGAAATTTCATTGATTTATGAGAACGCCAACAAAAATACGAAACACCTATAAAGAACGCGAGCGAAGCCGCGGGTGGGTCGCAAGTACTTTATGTATGTAGATTATTGGGGATTAAATGATTGCTTTATATTATTCCCATTAAGTGTCACAAATAGATTACGTAAAACTTTAGTCTATCTTATATGTATATTAGGTGTAGAAATTTTACATAAAGATTCTCTCAGAGCATTTTTCGGAATATCTACATGGAAGTGAGAAGAACGAGATATTATAGTCCACCCAAATGAAGTTGCAGACTACAAGTCGCTGTATCATAAATAAGTCAAGAAAGTGTATCTATAATTAAGAAAATGTAGTTTAGTGAAACAAAGAAATAGTAAAAGATTATGTATAAAATTTTTGGTTGCGTACATGCTAATCTGTCTAGACAAGTTTAGATTTTTTTTATTGTATAGCTATACGGTCTATTCGTAACGTAAGGTATGATTGAGCTTATACACTGGTACACCTGGTGTGGAGCTAAAATGACTAAGTTATAAGAAATATGTATTCAGTCGTTTTATTGAAGGTGTCATCTGGGCTGAAACTTTAAGAGACAAGAAAATGGCGCGTTAACGAGAGACAGATTTTAATTGGTTATACATAAAATATCTGAAATATCTGATGAGGAAATAACAGACCAGCTGCACAGATATATATAAAACTGGGGTCATAGTAATGTTGTTCAGTGTGATTTATATGGTTTAATCTCATAATGTATAATAGTATAAGTTGGGATACCTCCATGTGGGTACCTCCATGGGTACCTCCATGTGGGTACCTCCATGGGTACCTCCATGGGTACCTCCATGTGGTATAGATGATAAAATTTAGATTCCAATTTCCTATGACAATGGGTGGTAAGAGTAAATGGAAATATGTATAGCAAGGGTCTTAATATCCACACTAACGTTGCTAGCAGCAAGTACTAAAATATAGTTACCAAAAAAGAAAATTATAATGAGACATTTTACTAAATATTTACAACTATATTATTTAAGTAAAAAATCTTAGATAACGAATTATCTGAATTCAAAAATTGATACTTTTTTGCCCAAACGTGGAAGTGTTCGACTGTTCAACATGCGAGCCGTTAGTAGAAAATATATATTTCAAATTCTGATTTTTAATTGTGGCTATCCAGGCCGCGCAATTGGAAATTCGATAAACAAACTGTTTCATGTCTATTGTTCAGTGTGTCACTATAATGTGAAAAATAATAAGTTTGAAATAAGTTCTAATTGGTATTAATAAAATAATTAAGCTTCATAGTTCTTTATTGTTCAAAACTAAACATAACATCCCATGTAAGTATTCATATTCGCTACGGCATATCTATTCTTAGTGTCATCCCCAGATTGCGTCTACCTGGCCTTATTCGAGGTATTATTCGTTCAGGTGGATTTTCTAGAAAAACGTCATTCGTTGCGCGAGCTTTACTTTTGCCAAAACAGTACGAACCTACTAACAAAGAACTTAAAACGAATGTTGACACAACAGCTACTAATGCAATTGTCCAAGGGTTCCAAAAACCTGGTTCACTTTGTTCTGGCTCTGGATTTGGTACCGGCTCAGGTTCAGGTTCAGGTTCAGGTTCAGGTTCAGGTTCAGGTTCAGGTTCAGGTTCAGGTTCAGGTTCAGGTTCAGGTTCAGGTTCAGGTTCAGGTTCAGGTTCAGGCTCAGGTTCAGGCTCTGGTTCAGGCACAGGCTCTGGTTCTGGCTCGGGCTCTGGTTCAGGCACAGGCTCTGGTTCTGGCTCTGGCTCTGGTTCCGGCTCTAGGTCAGGCTCGGGCTCTAGTTCAGGCTCTGGTTCAGGCTCGGGCTCTAGTTCAGGCTCGGGCTCTGGTTCAGGCACAGGCTCTGGTTCTGGCTCTGGCTCTGGTTCAGGCTCGGGTTCTGGTTCAGGTTCTGGCTCTGGTTCAGGCTCGGGCTCTGATTCAGGCACAGGCTCTGATTCTGGCTCTGGCTCTGGTTCCGGCTCTGGTTCAGGCACAGGCTCTGGTTCTGGCTCAGGCTCTGGTTCAGGCTCGGGTTCTGGTTCAGGTTCAGGTTCAGGTTCTGGCTCTGGTTCAGGCTCGGGCTCTGGTTCTGGCTTCGGCTCCGGCCCTGGTTCTGGCTCGGGTTCAGGCTCGGGTTCGGGTTCTGGCTCAGGCTCTGGTTTAGGCTCAGGCTTAGGTTCGGGTTTAAGTTCGGTTTCGGATTCGGGTTCGGGTTCTAATTCATATGAGTGTGACAATAAACTTTTTTGATTTACTGTGTTTAACGTTTCGGTAATATCGTTAGTATCACGCTTTACTTTCTTTTTTAATTGAGAAAAAATACTTTGTGACTCGGAAGCTATATTGAACTTGGGGAAATTAGGAAATTTTGTTCTTTTACTGTGCTTCGTATATTTAATTGAGTCTAGCAAAATAACCTCGTTTTCTTCTCGATATGCTAAAAAATTTACCTGGAAAAAACAATCACAATTAGTCCAAAAAATTATTAGATTCCAAAATTACAAATTTCAAATTAGTATCAAGTAGCCAATATTCTAAACTCCATGTAACGTATTGATAGAGTAAATACACAGGTCTACAAAGGTTTTTTCTTGCCAATGTGAATCAGATTTTTTTGTCTTTTAGTTATATTTGCAAAAAATACGTATCGTAGTAGTGAACTCATATTTCATTAAAAATATATATTATTTCTCCGCTTTACGCTTTTCTCACAAAGCACCCTGCTTTCGGTATTCAGAACGAACCCCGGTATTCAGAACGAACATAGTCACGGCAATCGAAATTAAAGTCAGAAAGACATTGGCATGACTCAACGCTGCGTTTTTTCATAGGTACCAGAGCGGAGAAAATAATTTAAATATAATAATTTCTTCGAATAGGAATTGAACCCACAACGGTCAACGTTTGACGATGTCTCATAGCGCCACGATGAAATCTATATAAATATTTCTTATTAAACAAAAAAACACATTGATTAGATGCAGTAGAGTATAATTAATAAGTGAAATATAATTAAAATATTTGAATGATACAATGAATGTGTGAAAAACACTTTATCACATAAATGTTGAACATTTATGTGATAAAGTGTTTTTCACACACTTAGGATATGGAAACCAGTTTTACAAAACGTATAAATACATAAACGTAGCGCGACGCAAGTCTGCGCCTTTTAGAAACCGCCCAAGCGTTCTGACCACTAAGCCATAGGCACATTCTATCCAGCTACGTCTAAATTTATGCACTTGTTACAACTTGTTTTGTTATGAGAAAAAAGTTATCAAAAGAAAAAGTATATAAATACGGGAAATAAGTATATATTTGTAGTTAATAACGTTCTAAAATAACAAATCAGATTCCAAATACAAAAAAAGAAGAAGAAGAGAGAAGTCATAAAATATTCTATACTAAGGAAGAGAATTAGTAGTTTTACTCATTTAACACATTAAATTAATAAAACTTATTATTCACTAGTAAACGTTTTAAGCGATTGTGGAAAGAGGGGCGAAATAGGGGTTGAAATTAGTATGGAAGTTTCTAATTTTTTAGGTTAGGAATATGAAATGGTGTTCTTAAGTTACTCATTAAATATTAGTAAATTACTGTTTCAATGTTCATGCTTTATGCTATCCTTAAAGGGATGAAATAGTTTGCATTGAATTCAGCCGTTTCTGAAGTTAGAAACATGAAACTGCATTTAGCGCTTGTGGAAATTCTATGCCTTAATATATCTCGAGCGTTCGCTCATTACATTAGATTTTCCAAATTTCATTTTACGGCTTTTATAGTATATTAAATTAATAAGCCCTCTAGAGTTTGTGAAAATTTTCGGATCTTTATAGTTCTATGTAGCCTGTTCGAGGGTGAGCTCTGCGAGCAGTTTGATCGTTTTAGAGCCCGAACCAAAAATGTGGTGTATAAAGAGGTCCTAATTAATGTACTTAATATGTTAAATGAAATTAACTTCCACTTAACTTTGTAAATTTAAAGTATATTCTACGAGCGCAAGGCCATGTGCAACGACTAGTATTAATATAAAAGTATATATCTTTATTAAGTGACAGAATAAATATAGTTTTAAAACACTCCTTTCTTTACTTTATAAAAGTCAATTCTAGTATTGGAAGCCTTTGCACTAATTGCATTTATTTCACATCAGTAATTCAAATACACTAATTTATATACATCTATTTATATACATCTGTTGTCTGTTATTTCTAAGATGAAGCAATAATTTAATGCAATGACAATGATACTTACATATCCAAAAATATTATGTTTAAAATGAAATCTAATTGTATTCCATCCTTCTTCATAGTCCTCGCTTATTTTATATCTTTTATAGCTTAGAACAGGAACATCAAATTCGTTATAAATCGTAATTTTTAGACCATTTTCGTTTGAATTCAGGTGAAGGTATACGCTTACTTCTAGAGATGTAAACTTTATTAATGGAGACGAGATGCAGCTTTCTGTAGACGCTTGCAAGCACTTTGTTATGTTACTATGACTTGTCCCCACATTAAAAATTTCATAATTCGACACTAACCACTTTTTTATGTTACCACAGTTTCTGTCACTGAAATCCTCATATTGTTCGGCGGAAATTGTTTGCAGGTTTAATGTTAGTTCAGTAAAAAGCGCTAACAATATTATTAGTTTCAACATTTTAATTTTATTTTATTTTACATTTCAATTTAATTACTTAACGCAATCTTTAAATATACTGTTATTTTATCAAAGATCCATTATAGCATTGTAGCTGATAACAATTCGCTTTATATAGGTTCCTTAGTACATTTATGCGTGATGACAAACATTCAATGATAAAAGGATATAAACTCTTAGCGAAAGTGCAATCTTTTGACCTATCCGAGCAATTGAATTAAACCATTTCATTTTATAATACCTTGAAACGAGTTTAATACCTTTAAACGAATAATTCCTATATATATATACCACATAGTATTTATATAATACGAATTTTGGGAACTGCTCCAACAATTTTCATGAAATTCAGTGTGCAGGGAGTTTCGGTCTCGATAAATCGATTTAGTTAAATTTCATTTTTGGACAACGTTTTGTTCTATCCGTGTTTTCAGGCAATGAAAAACTACTACAATAGCTCAGGTCGGAAATCGGGTGGATCTCGAAACTAAAGTCACCGAGTCCAGATGTCTTCAGTCTCATTATTGGAACTAATTTCCTTGCAACGGCTTACGGGTAGTGCGATTTATTAAAAATCGACACGTAACGGAACACTGTGTGTATGCGTGAATGCAAGCCTGCTACAAAAAAACGTTAACGTTTGTGTATCATATATAGTATTGACAAGCAGAAATATAGTATTACGCAGTGGCTGTCTGTTAAATGTTCTGTTAACATGTTAACTGCGGCATTATTTTCAAAGAACTTTCAACTGGTGCAGTAGAGACCTAAAAGAACTCCAAACTGAACTCTCATGGTGCGGTAGAGATACCTAAACAGACCTAAAGAGACCTTACCATTCTTCTAAAGCAACAGTTTTCAAATATATATTTGATCTTGAGGCAGATATAAACTATTGTATGGCATTATCTAAACTACAAGCACAAAAAAACTATTAGGTATCGAGTAATCAGGTATCAAGTAATAAGAAACTTTGATTACTTAATTAATGGTAAATATTTTTTATTTTTGTGTTGTCGTAGCCCAACGATATACCGTTTATGCTCAGTGGCTCACTAGTTGTGCAGTCCGCATGAATGGAGTGCGAAATAAGGCCCTGGAATAGCCGTCATTTGGTTTTAGCAGAGTTCTATTTCTAATATTTATTAATTATTTACCCAACTATTGTACATCGAAAAAGCTCTCCTGGCGTCCAATTAGATTTCAGGACCTCGTTTAGTTATTTAGTTTTTACGTATTTATAATTTAGCTTAGTTAATAAATATGTAATATTTATTTTGTTGCACATTATATGAGATTCTGTTACCTGTTCTGTTGTATGTTCTTTTATTATAATGTCTATGTAAGCTCTCGAACATTATTGAATGAGTATTAGGCATTCATCAGTTGGTGACACTTGTTCAGTTGCTTGTAAAATTGTAAACGTAAAAGTGAGTAATTGGAGAAAATAGGAATTTAAGTAGTTATTGTAGTTATCTCCAAATAAAGACATTGAGGATATTACATTATGTATTTATCGATCGCTGTTAGTATTGAAAGGGGCAGAATAAAAATATTAAATACTATTTTAGACTTTAATTATTAGTTTAGGCTTTCTACAATGTCTCAGACACGACTGACTAACAAATTCAAATACTTATGAAATTTATACTAAAAATATTCAAAGTAACAAAGGGTAGATAGCAAACAAATATGACGTTAACTAATAACCAACAAGTATGGTCGTAATACCATAGGCAATATTTACACAATTATAAATATAAACTCTAACAGTATATACTGAGGAAGGTTCTAGATTACTTAAGCAAAATTATCATAAGCATCCACTCACATTAAGTGATGATTTCAATATAAGCTTAAATGATAAGAATAAACTAGGGTTTAGTATTCATTACTATATCAATATTTAATGACAATCAGTTGACACGTATATAAACCAGTATGACGTAATCAGCTATCTCACTGAGTTTCTCAATTTAGTAATATTCCTGGACTTCTACTTAAAATTAAAAGTAGGATCAGTTATCATCAAGCTGCCGTAACATTAATGAACTTTGATTGTGCAAAGAAACATGACTGACTGTGAAAAAGCTAATGTCATCGAGGCATCGATCATCAAAACTAAGGAAAAACATAAAGATGAAGATGTCTCGATTCTGCTTATATCGATGATTCAAACTTACTGGGTTTAGAATCAAGCGTTTAAGCGTCTACAACTTTTCCTGCATTTGCGATGCCGATCGTTCAACAAATCACAAGGCATCATTGATCATTGGAATTTTGTAGAATCAAATTTCCCTGTCCCAGTCACCATAAAAATTATATGTTTATGCATTTGTTCGTAAAAAATGTCCTTGCTTGATTTTTATATTTGCTTTTATGTTAATTTTCATTGAATTTTAACACATTATTTTGTTGAAGTGGTGCGAAGTTCGCCGGGTCAGTTAATTACTTATAAATAAGTAAATAATAGATATTTCGGACCTCAGGTGCACGGTGTGTTGTCTGTGGAGCTGCGGGGTCGAAAGCGGTGCTAAAAAACCTTGGCGTGAACGTGCCCAAGCGATGGCAGGGCGCATATGGGCTTACTGCCTGGTTGTCTCTCGACACCTAATCTTTAAGTTGCGATTAACGCTTTGAAATTCATAGATTTTGAAAAGCTCATTATAGAAAAAGAAGAACAGGACCTTTAACATTTCAACCGTCGTACAGGCAGACTCTCTATTTGAATTATAGCGGAAGGTAATATAAGTGATTTATAAGTGCCAGAAGTCTTATTCATATATTTAATTCCTATTTATAATGGATTTAAATAATTATGACAATGGAGCTAAGCCGATATATACTTCGTTGGACTCTCAACAGGTAAAACTAGAGTTGTAACGGAGGTGTTCTTAGCGGAGGCGAAGGTGTAGTTTTAGGTGGAAATAATTTAAAAATAATTGAAACTCAAAAATATTTATATGAAATACATATATACATAGTAATAAAATATCTTATACAAATTACTAATAAATGAAATTAAGTACTACTTACAAATACAAATCATATTTTATAAGCAATAGCACTACTATTTTTCAACATGTAAACCAATTTGAAATGGGGGTGAAATCTAGAAGTTCGCAATGAGCGTCTCTCCTCGCACGTCGTACGTACGTTTATGTGAATAAACCTCCGTCAAAACGCTGCAAAAACTGTACGGATGCAGATTCAGAAGCGCTGGTTTGATTTTTTGCAGGAGCTCCGCATTAACGGAGGCGGATTTCGGTTACAATGCATCTAAAAAAACGTTAGATGAAGTACATCTTAGACACAAGTCAAAGAAAATATAGAAAATAAAACGAAAAAGGTAATTACACCCCTTAAACGAATGAAAATATAATAGGTCCAACACAATTTGGTTATTTATTATGTACCTACTAATAATTTCTGTACAAAAGTAATGATATCTCATCAAAACATAAATGTGAAATGAGAGCAAAGTTCAATATTATGATATACGCCTTGGTAGTTGCCTTCAATGACAAAAGAAGGGAGATCTAAATGGGTGCCAAGTTCAAAAAGTGTCAGTCTTGAAATTTATTTATAACAACATAAAATATTTTAATACAACTAAAAATATCCTTTCTTCTTTTAACTTGGGATAATATATTGAGGTCTTAGGCCGACTTGACTAATTTTAATATAAATTTACTATTACAATATTAATATTTTTTTCGTCATTAAATTTTGAAAACTGTTCATGAAAATATTTTTTAATATAAGTGTTATTGCCTTGTTAGATTTACGCATGACTTTATATACGAAAAATATTGTCTACCTAACCTGTAAAAATTGCACGAGCAATTGTTATATCATATAAAATAAGTTATAAAAAGGCATTCATATTTTTTTATCTGTTATGACGTTAAAGTTGGTATTATCAATTTTATTTTATATATAACAAAACTTAATGTAAAGAAATTTCTTCGATTCTCTCTTATGTAATGTAGAAGAGCTTGGAAGAGTGCCGCAGTCTTGCGACCCATGTGTACGCTTAAGAGGTTCCTGTATAATCCACTTCACTCCACACCTCCTAATCACTGTTCACTAAGCTCTCTTTCAACAAATATCAAAATTCATTTAATTTAAAATATTAAAATTCTTAGTTCAGTTAATTTACACCGTTCACCTTTTCTCTCGCATAGCAGGGGGTAGGTCAGGGAGAACAAAGTGTCAAGGAACTCGTTTCTCCACTTTCCGCCCGAATCCGAGACATTGCGTGTTGAGTGGCGTAACTAATCATTGATTCCCTCGAGTAATATCGAACCCACAACAATCGCGTATACAGTCAGACGCTGTCACCTTGCGCCATGATGGCATAATATTCCAGTAATAAGCAATGTCATATTTATCTATTTATGTTGTATCTTATCTATGAATAGAAATGTAAAAATTACAGTATTGCAACAATAGATCTAAGTACAAAACTTATCTCTATTTTACATGATTTTTTTTTCCTTTTTGATTTTTGCTTCTTTTTTATGTATTTAATTCAGTTTTTTATTTATTCTTATATAAATGATTATTACGCATACAAATTAGCCTATAAGTGAGGTATACGAGTACAATAACTATTATGGATATTTTAAGAGAGAATGTGATCCGCAACAAGCAACAATATTCCGCCACTTAACACGCAGCATCTGAATTCAAAAGGAGGAAAGTGGAGAATGGAGTTTCTTGGTTCTCTCTGACTACCCTGCCATGCGTGGAAAAATCTGGCAGGTACAGGAGAAGCTGAAAAATAATTTAATAAAATATAATTACACATGCGAGTGATTGCATCTTATATATAAGGACTTTAAATACAATACAGTAATACTTAAAATACAGACTGGACTATATGACTGACTGCAAATTTCAATGCCATTTGTGTATTTATATGACCATATAAGGTTATTTTGTAATTATTATTTTTCTTTTATTCAGCTCGTTTTATAAGTTTACAAACTTTTACTAAGTTCCTTAATAGCGCCATCTATTGACATATGCATGTACATAATATCGATTTAAATGTTGAATACAATACTTACTCAAATCGATGATAAGTTTTTTTACACTTTTTGGATAACTTTGATAGCAGATGGTGCTCTTTTGTATCTTCTTTGAAAAGTTACATATTTAGAAAACGGCGAACGCAGCGGGTTCAAACTCGCTGCGTTCAAATTTTTATACGTTTCTAAATAAGTCTTTTTCAATTTCCTATGTGGGAATAACACTTAAAAAATGTTAACAAAAAATCTTCTTTGTTTATAATAAAGAATGAAAACTGCTGTTTTGTACAAAACTGTCCAAGTGCAGTGTTCCAGCACTCAACACGCAATGTCTTCACTACCAGCGAAAAGTAGAGATTGCAGTTTCCGGACACCAGGCACTCTACAGCAGGTCGATTTTTTGTCTTAACAGACATAGAATATATCTAATTTAATATAAATATTTTTTCTTGAAATTTGGTTTTGAACCTATCCTACCCTACCCTATATATAGCTACCTTGTTTAATCTTACACAACATAACTGCACCATAATAGCATTAACAAATAATCAGTAATGATTGTTATTGATTATTGTCATTACATTGACCGTAAATATACTTTCTTGGAGATGAATAACTACAGTTATAGACCGTCGTTGCTTAGTTATCTTAGGTATACAGTTATTATAATTGTTATTGGTATATATATATATAGCAGTGTATATATATATATATATATATATATATATATATATATATATTCTTTATTGTTGTTAAAAAAAAACCAATAAGGTAACAAAACTAGAAAAGTTAACAAAAGGTGGACTTATCTCTATAAGAGATTTCTTCCAGCCAACCCATAGGAAGTGGGTAATAGCAGTATATAAAGGGTGAGAAGACAATATTAGATTAGATATTTTAAATAATATTATATTATTATCTGATCTTAGGAAACTGCAGAAAATAGTGCGTCATTTTACTGATGAATATGATATTACTATTTTCTGTATTCGTAATATCATGTTCTTTTTATTAAATTTACGCTTTATACTCAGCGGGATAGTCTCTGCGTACCTCTCTCATCTCATTGACTGACATTAACATCTTCATAAATGCCCTCAGGATTGTTCTCAAAATTAAATATCAAACATTTTCTTTTGAACAATAGCACTCCAATGATTATTATAAGTAGATATGTCCACCATTAAAGCAATAAATATATCAATTATCGCGAAAACAGTTTTTTTTTTAAATTTATTCTTGAATACTTTACGAAGCAAACAATAGATTTTATGAGACTTTTGAGACTATTGTGACTGTCAGTTGAGAGTTAGTTGAGTAATAAGTAAAAAAATTAAATAATAACAATTTAATTCAAATTCAGATTTTGTTAATAAAACTATCATTGCTCACGCTCACGCATCATTGGACTTTGTAATACTACAACTGGACAAGGCAAACGAGGCGTACGCTGCAAGGCAGCCCCTACCACGCCACTTCATTTTTGCCTCATGCCGGGGTTTCTGTATTTGTAAGGGAGGACATGAGTTTCCGTCGTCTTGTCAATTTTTAAGGTCCTGTCAATCAACTGGCTTTGTGTTGATTCGGACGATTACATCTGAATCTATGCATGCCTCTACAGGTCCCATAGTGGTAATGCAGAAACACATCGACTCATGGAGCACATGCAATCGGCTATTGACGATATACTCTCACAGATCCCCTCCACTGAGGTCGTGATACTTACGTCGCATCGTACGTGCGACTTTAATGCGCGTAATGCCGATTGGCTTGGATCACGCACCACCAACCACGCGGGGAATGCAGCCCGCATTTGACCTTAAATGGCAAACGGACTGTCCCAAATAGTTAAAAAATGGTGTGAAGCTTAAGAGCTATCCGTCTGGAACGCGTCATTTTTGAGCTTAGATCCATCTAACTACAGGCCTATTGCCATCACCTCCCTGTTCTCCAAAGTAATGGAGGGCATAAAAACAGCCAGCTCTTGGTTTATCTGTAAGATCACCGGTTGATCAACGACTGTCAATATGGCTTTCGCCATGGTCGCTCAACCGGAGCTCTTATAGTGAACCGAAAGCAAGTGAGAAGGCCTGGCAGTTAGTTTGGACATGGCGAAGGCCTTTGATTGAGTGTAGCACAGGGCACTCCTTGCGAAACTTCTGTCATACGGGCTTCCCGAGAATTTATGCAAGTGGGTTGTCAGCTTTCTCTCTGGGCGCAGCATCAAGGTCACTGTCGACGGATTTTGCTTTAATTACATGACCGTAAACGGCGTACCCCAAGGCTGTGTGCTGCCCCCTACACTGTTTCTTCTATATATCAATGACATGTTACAGGATCCTAGCATTCATTGCTATGGAGACGATAGCATGGTGGACGCCGTATACACCGGCCGTGCAGGTCTTTCTCGGGAAAACGTCGACGAGTACCGAAAAAAAACTTGTCTCTTCTGTTGAAGCATCCCTCGGGAATGTTTCCAAGGAAATTTAAGGAACCAAGTTTAATTTAACCCCCAGAAAACACAAGTTTGCGTGTTAACCACTAAGAAAACCCCATTTGTAATGCCGCCCGTTTTCGAGAACATTCCTCTTAAAGCCACGCCCTCAGCATATTGGGCCTTAACGTTAAAGTGACTGCCAGTATCGTGATCATCTGGAAAGCAAGGCCAAGTTCGCCTCGAAGAAACTGGGTGTCATTGCCAGAGCAAGACAGTTCTTCACGCCCAAACACCGATTGGCCCTGTATAGGGCCCAGGTTCGGCCTCACATGGAATACTGTCCTCATCTCTGGGCTGGTGCACCCCAGAATCAGCTTGCTGTAACATCCCTGTAGCTCCTCTGGTGTTGAACGGGGTCGTGGTCCGCGGTGATCACTTACCATCAGGTGACCCTAGCGCTTAAGGCCTAAACAAGTGTAACATCATATGATATAGTACTACAAAACTATAGAACTATAGAAATATATCAAAAAATGACTTTCAAATTTCTTTATTATTATTTGGGTAAATAATAGATTTTTTACACATACATAAAATATATAATATAATACCGATTGCTGTCTGTCATGGAAGATATAGGAACAAATATTATTAGGGTCATTTATCAATATAATAGAACCCAAAACAATGTTTTTTAATTTTCTTTTCTATTTATTTGTTTGTCTGTTTGTTTATGCACGCTAATATCAGAAACGGCTCAACCGATCTAAATGCAATTTGATTATTATTACGTACATTTTCCTTAAGATTTATTTCAATTGGTTATTAAACAAAAAAGGACAACCATTTTAATTATAAATTTAAGTAAAGCTTGCAATTTAGGTGCGAACGCGAGTAAGTGAAAATCTAAAGTCATTTAGTTTATGCAGGCGAAGCCACGAGCGGGTTGCTAGTAATAAATATATTATAAAAATCTAATTAGATACAGATTTTAGTGTTATTATCGTCTTAGTAGTAGCTTCAAAGCCTTATTTGACTTGTTATGTGTCTTGAATACGTGAAAATCATTGACTGACTAAATCCATATATTTTTTCGAGCTACCGTATTACACCTGTATCAGTTATATTTATTCATGATCGATAAGATCTGATAGTCTAATATTTTATATCTCCTTAACAAAGCAATCTGTGATTTCCAATCAAATAATCTTTGTAAATACGTTCAAAATTACGTTTCAATGATATTTTAATACATATAACTGATTTGGCGTAGGGTGACCATGACCAAATAAATTTATGTATATTTAAAGGAATTAGATTATAATTCGTAAGACATTCAAGATTACGAGTACTGCCCTTTTTAATAGATGCTGTATCTTTTTTTTTACGTTTTTTAAAGTGTTAATAGCACACTTATGAAATTGAAAAAGACATATTTAGAAAACATATAAAAAATTGAACGCAGCAGGATATGAGCCCGCGCCTCTTGAAAATCGTTCAAGCGCTCTGACCGCTAAGTCATGCGTTCTACATCCAGCTACGACCAAATTCTTATATTTTCTCAATATGTCGTTTTCAAGATGCTGTATCTACTTAAAACGGGACTTCATTATATTAATTGTATCATACAAAATAATATATTTTATATTATATTCATTCATCCATATTATATTCAGATATTTAACTTAAAATATATATATTTTTTTATGTTATTTTATTATACAGTAATTTATTAGTCTATATTCGACTACACCAGGAGAATGGTATCTTTAATATCATAAGAAAGATAAATATCTCAAGATCGATCTAGATCTGAGATCAAGATCAAGATTGGTCTAATCTAATCATGATTGATATTAGTTTATAGATAAAATAATCTAGATAGAACGCTGTTCTCGAAAAGCAATTTTAGTACAAAACAATTATTAATAGGAATATGTATGAATAATTTTAGGTGTGCATTTGAGATTGAAATTGATAAATACCAGCCAACAGTAGCAACTTATGATAGTGGGTCGTCGTTGAATGTCAATGAAACGTCGCTTAGTGACATTGAAATACATTCTGTGACTTCTCTCTATGAGATGAATAACGCTTTTTATGAAATATATAAAGCTACTAAGCGTACCAAAATTAACTTAGATTCCTTTTAATTTATAAGGCCATTTATAGGGTCATTTTGCCGTGTTTTTTAAATTAATGTACCTACGATTATTTCATAGTAATAATGACTAGATTTGAATAGAAGTTCAAAAAGATTCATAAAAGTTTTCAGATTTAAATAATAATATCGTATTCAGATTCTTGTTGTTTGGTTTTTATGATATTTGATTTTCATATTGTGATTATGTGGGATTGTAGTGCAGAGAAATGTAATTATCGTTATCTCTATAACTTACCTAGATGGGAAAGAACCGGAATATTTTCATAGAAACTTGTTCTTACTCATGTAGATATTGACTTTAAGTCTTAGGTTATAAAACGTCTCTTAGAAATTATAACATAAACTAAAATCAAATTATCTTTTGATAAAAATAAATAATATTAAGATAATGGTACGTGGCGTGGAACAGCTTCTGAATGTAAACGTCGTGAGTGGGGGCCTGATCATCACTCGGGAGTGAAAAAACGCGGCGTTAAGTTTAGCTACTCAACACGCAATGTCTCGAAATCGAGCGGAGTACAGAGTCTTGACACTAAAAAAAAATGTTATTTTGCTTAGTAGAAGATTATTATGAGTCACCATCTCGAATAGATACGATTATTACATACATATGATTTAAAAAAATATCACTGAAATGCCATCCTGAAAACGTAAGGATTATCAATTATTTATTTAATTATATCCAATAAATGTTATATTTAAATTAATTTCATTTCTTTGCTCTGGTACCTAAGACAAAGCGCGGCCTAGACTCTAATTCGGGCGAAAAGAGGGAACGGAGTATTTTAACACTAGGTTCTCTCTGACTACCCACCCTGCTATGCGGGAAAAGCTTTACTCTAAAGCTGAAAAAAATAATAATTATTATTATATTCATAGCATTTGTTTAGAGCTAAAAACATTTGTGCTCACCCTATTTTTATCAATTTTAGATTAACTGGATTAACATAGGAATTTTGTAAGGCGGAATTTAAAAGTCTCATTACGTGATATAAAAATCCAATATAGCTTATCTACTTAAATTATAATTTTAAAAACATTAATACATACTTTATAATTAAAACAAGCATTTTAAAGAAAATATATATATTTTAGTAACAGATTGTAATACACTTGAAGGCTCTGACTTATGAATAATATTTTCAACTTCTATTCTAAAAATTATAAAAAACTTATACAATTTCTATTTGTACATTAAAACTCTAACTAATCGTAATCTATGTTTAAAACTAAAATGTGAAAGCCGTATTCATTATCAGCCTTCATAATCCTAATAATTCCTAACATATATTTGAAATCTTTATACTCTACAAAGTCAAGATTTTATTGTTAAATTACTCCAAGTTACCAATGATAGGTAATTAAAAATATTTGCTTATAATCTCTGTTAGTAGAATTTTTCATTTATTTTCTACAAGTATAATATTTTCTAGACTTATGATAATGTTTTGTAAATATATAATAAATAATATTAAGAACTTTTGATTGTCTTGGCTGAGTGCTTTTAGGTTTTTTGATTGGGTGGCATATGTTATTTTGATGTCTGCCTATTGTGAATAGACGTTTTTAATAATTTAAGATATATTTGTTTTTAAGATATATTTGTATAGCTTGAAGTACTCTGTATTTCCAAATAACCGGTTTCATTCAATCAATTTGTAGGAAACTTAAAAATTATATAATATATTAATTAACAATCAAATTATACCTTGATTATATATACCAAATTATACCTTGAAAATCACGTAATTTAAGAACTTAACTAAATTTAACTTTAGAATTTACATAAATATCCTAAGCTATACGAGTATGTACAAAATGAGTATTTGTTTTTTACATTTAATTTTATTATTCATTTATCATTAAAATATCTTAAGATTTTCAACATAATATATTTAAAAAATCCAGCAGAAACTAATTTAAGGTTAATTTATAATCGGAAGTTACTTTATTGACTCTTGGTATCATAGTCGGTATATGTGGCTCTTCAAACGTCCAGAGCGTTGCTCGAGATGCTCTTTTATTCGATCGCCTATAACCAATGTAATAAGACACTATTGCCACAATAGTTATAATTATTAATAAGAGTAATACCAACAATGATATGTAAAGTGGGTTCCAAAATCCACCTGTTTGAGGTTTATCAGCTTCTTCTGTCACTTCAGGTGTGGTTGAAATGGTTGCATCCTGGGTTGATACTGTTGATTGTGGTTCATTTGATTGTTCAGTAGGTGGTGTGGGAGATTGCGTGGGAGGTTGAGTAGGTGGTTGCGTCAGAGGTTCGGTCGGAGGTTCGGTCAGAGGTTCGGTCGGAGGCTCGGTCAGAGGTTCGGTCGGAGGTTCGGTCGGAGGCTCAGTCGGTGGCTCAGTTAATGGCTGAGCGGGAGGTTCACTAGGTTCATATATCATACACTCTTCTTCTAATGTTCCTGGAGGTATGTATCGAAATGAATCTATTAATATGGTCGACTGTGCAGATCCCATACCAAGCAAGGTAATCTGTAAATAAATACAAATTCATCAATAAACATATTTCGCACAATCGAATCGATTTCGCATCGATAAACATTTTTTTTTTATAGATAACTGAAATAAATAAAACAATTTTATTTGATCAAAGTGTGCAACATAATATTTAAATACTTTTTTGAATATGAAGAAATAGCCATATTTATCCCTTCTTTTCAAAATGTTCTACATATCAATGGAAGACTACAGTATGTTATATATGTAAATTTTAAAAGTTTTATGTGACATAAAATAAGTTTTTTATTAACTTCTCGCGTATAGAAAGTGGTATAAGACATTCCGTTTTCCGCTTTCCGTCCGAATTTCAGATATTGCGTGTTGAGTGGCGTAACTGAACTACGCGCTTAGTATTATTTACCAGAACGGACAAATTAAAATAATTTTAATTATATTCATATTATTTTCATTTCTCGCAATACAGTCAGACGCTGTCCCATTGCGGCACGGTCATAAGTAAATTACAAAAGTAAGTTACATTATTATATATACCTGAGTTATATTATTTTATTATTATTTATATTAAAAATGCGATTCTTAAAGTTTTATAATATATATATGTGGAATACAAATGTAAATATTCAAACTCAACTCCACAGATACTATATCTGTAGTAAAATAATAATCTATAATAATGTTATTTTAAAAAACAGTGTATGTATAGCATAATGATAAATTCTATAATAAGGTAACTGAAATATTCTTCAGCTTTCTAGAACCTGTCTGTCTGTAAATAAAGGTGATATATTTGTTTTTAGCTAGGTTGAGTAAATGCAGTAACAAAAATAAAGTGTAGTAATTCAAATTTACTTAAGAAAAAAAAGGATGCGGACCATTTGTTTAAACATTAAAACCATAAAAACCTAAAGCGTTAAGATACTATAGATACATTTTTAAGATATGCGTGTTGAATGGAGGAACTAAATCCTCCATATCAGTAAATTAATTTCTTTTAACTATAAATCATACAGGAAATATAAAAAACCCTGACCACCTCCAGTACAGCAGTACCTTTATTTCACTCACTACGGACTTAAGGCTGTATAGTACTTTCTTTCTTACATTATGTTTCAAATTAGAAATCGACTTATATGACCACATATATAGTTTTTATAAGTTCTTCAAAGAGTACAAGAACATTTTATAACACTAAAGTTGCCAACTTAATTAAGTTATATAAAAAAAATAATAAATTTAGGTCATCGAGGCGCAGTGGGACAGCGTCTAACAGTCAGTGGGTTCAATTCACTCAATAAATTGGTTCTATTTATGTTAATTTCTAATGATTCATAAATCGTATATTTCATAAATTGAAAATGAAATAAAATCTCACTACTTCCCTTTTGTAGTAGGCTTCTAGAAACAATACTATAAATGTGCGATTGGCGCAATAAATACAGATAGTGTTATCTTGAAGTCCAATCATATCGTTGAGAAGATATTGTTAATCAAAGATGGGGGCAATAAAATTTATAAATATAATATTTAAATTTATAATATTTTTTTAGAAAATGGCTATGGTTTATATGTATAATGCTATATTATAATGGTTTAGTGGTCAGAGTTTTTAGAGGCACGGGTTCGAGTCCTCTTAATTTAATTAAAAACTGTTTTTTTCTAAGTATGCAAACAACACTTTAAAAATAGGAAAGATTAAATAAAATGTTTTTAAAGATGTGACGCTGTCTTGCCTCAGTGGGACAGTGACTAAGTGACCATGTGATTATAGATTCGATAGAATGAATTATTTAGTCTATTAAAATAATTGCACAGCGCTTACTTTCGTCTCTCTACGCCCAAAGTGTCGTAACTGCATAGGAACCATTTCACCAATAATGTTAATGCGAGAAATAATTATTTAAAGTAATTCAGTAATGTTTCAAATGAATTCGATTTGTATATTTCTTATAGATTTTATGCATGTCCTATTCGGAGTAATTTTCGTTTAAGCAGGAGAACAAAAATCATTATAAATAATACGAGATGGGAAAACTTTGTACTCTTTTTATGATCATTATACGGTCGTCACGATTATACAGAAAATGTGTGTTGAAAGATGTTTAATTTATTAAATAAATCAAACATACGCTGCTTTGCTTCTTTGTATAAAGTCGCATACACGTTACATACCAATGCCTATTTTAGGCGTCACCGGGTCTACTCGTGTTTTTAAAATAGAGTAAGTTGATAGTATAATAAAACTGCACTACACCTGCAATATAATTTAGAATAATATGAGAAAACAAGAATTAGCAATTTATGAGTCAAGTTTTTTTTAAAGTCCGAAATGTATAGGGTTAAAGTGATAAGTAGAACTTTGTTTGCACGTTAATTCACCCATTTTAGTGCAAACTTAATGTTGTGTGTTACTATACTGGGCAGGAAATAAAAATTATTTAAATGTTATCATCTCCCTGGCTAGGAATCGAACCCATGACTGACGTGTGCTATCAGACACTATCCCACAGTGTCATAATGAATTACAGTGTAAGTAACGTTTTATTAAGAGATTTTGCTTTCATAATTCATTGTTGTCATCTCTCCGCTCGAAAATGTAATGTAATGTAATGAAGTATATGTAATAAACATTATATTTAAATTATTTTCATGTCTCCGCTCTGGTTCAAAACAAAGCGCGGCGTTGAGTTCCGTTACTCAATACGCAATGTCTCGTTCTCGGCGTTTCTTGACACTAGGTTCTTTCTGCCTGCCTGCTATGCGGAAAAAGACGTGAAGCTTTTATACTCGTATTGTTTTCATTTTAGTTCCGCAGTTATGTAAATAATAAAACACATGTTTAACACATAAAGTTATAACACATGTGTTATTCTATATGTGTTTATTCTATATGTTTTATTCTATATGTGTTATTCTATATTGGACTCCATCGTGCCGCAGTTGGATTCGATACGGGGAAACGATTATATTTAAATTATGATATTTTTTTCCGCTCTAATACCTAAGACAAAACAAGGTGTTGCGCCACTCAACACGCAATGTCTCGATTTCGGGCGGAAATTACAGATTACAAAAACACGCTTACAGTCGGATGCAGTACCCTTGCGGTGCGATAGCTCGTTAAAATGAAAGTCGATTTCTTTATAAATTTACTTGCCTTATCCGTATAAAAAAAGGAATAGTAAGTTTCTGTTTCAATATTATTATATTACTCTTTTCTGAAAGTTCTCGAGTGCAACGGAAACTGCCCTGCTGGAAATTTTGCAGGCCCGACACATAGATGCCTCTTAGAGAATATAAAAATATTTTAATGGACGCATCAGCCGGGACCTATATCTGAGTAACCTATATACCTATACCTTATTGCCCACGGATGGTCATCTACTAATTATTAGGCTATTGAATGAACTTACAGGCGTCTGCCTTTTTCAAAAGTGCGAAATTGATTAAAGTGAAATTATCCTTTAATTATTTCATAAAAAAAACTAAAATAAAAAAATAGCTTAAATTAAATCCTCAAAATCCTATCTTGGCTTAAACTTATTGTGGTTGTAATCAATACAAACAGAAAACGCTTGGATATAGATAGATTTAATGTTGCTTATCATTCAATTCAAAAAACAGCGCAATGACTTTCCTTGTATTATTATTTTTTAAAATATGCATATGTCATCGATTGTATTTCAATTATTTTCATTTATTAGAATATCTAAAACAAAACAAGGTGTTGAGTTCCGCCCCTCATCACGCAATGTCTCGATTGAGGGCGGAAAGTGGAGAAATGAATGCCTTGACCACAGACGGTTACATACTAATTAGTGGGCTTTTAAATGAGACTAACATTTTCAAAAGTACTAAATTAATTGAAGAGAAATTAACTAAGAGAAGATTTTGCGAAATACTTAAAGGAGCTACGACAGCAATGAAAGTTACTTTCAATATTTAGCTACGTATAATTTTTTAGCTATATATAATTATCTACACTCGATATACACTTGCGAGAATGATTATATTTAAAATATTTTAATTTCTCTGCTCTGGTGACAAGACAAAGCGCAGTGTTGAGTTCCGACAATTCACGCGCAATGTCTCGTACTTGGGACAGTAATTTGAACGAAGTTTCTAGACACTACCTAACCTGCTGTCTACCCAGACGTGTGTTAAGTGTGAAACAAAATTTTACATATGCTAAAAGTAAAATAAAAAATATAAATAAAATAACATTTTATATTTATCTATACTTATCTACCGTTAAATTTAGAGACAAAGAAAACCTAGTAATACGTCATTCTATGTAAAGTACAGCACTTTGAAAGTATTTTTAAATGACGAAAAAAACAGAGTAGGTTCTCAATTCGACACGTATGTATATTTATTTTGTTTATGACAAACAACTTTGTTAATTCTTTTGTTTTAAATAAGATGAAGTATACTCTGAAGTTGGTCCCATAAAAATTTGGAACAAAAATTCTTACCCTAAGAATAGCGAATTAGGGGATGATTGCGCATTCAATTACTCGTCGGCTTAATTTATTTGTTTAGAAGTTATTATAAAAACAGAATATATTTGTGCCTGTAGTGAAAACTATAATCTGTCCTAGTTGGATTTATGCAATATCTGTCATTACATTTACAATAACAATTTATTTTAAACAAAACAAATTGATATAAGCATACATTACATAAAAGTGTAAATGCTTAATATCCAAAACTATATATTTTTTTTAAATTATTACAAAGTAAGCGGACCGATTGCAATAAAATGCAATTTAACATATCCTTCAGGCTAAATTTACACCAGAGAAATCGTCCCTTAGCAAAGAACACCGCTTATGTAATTTTTACGAACTTTAGAGGCTTTTGCTTGATACTTCAAATCAAGATACAAGACATAAAACAACCTATATTTTGTTAACATTTTTTAAAGTGTTATTCCCACACTAAGGAAATTGAAAAAGACATATTAAGAAAACGTATAAAAATTTGAACGCAGCGGGATTTGAACCCGCGCCTCTTGAAAAACCGTTCAAGCTGTTAACAAAATATATATTTAATAAATAGCATTCTCTCTTGCCAGACGATTGTTCGTAGAATAATCTTTGGGTAGCAGAAATTTTTAAAAATCTCTCTACAGAGATGCTAAAAAAATATTAGTTGTAATATATTTGGGGGTTCAAATCCTGCTGCGTTCAAATTTTTATACGTTTTCTAAATATGACTTAAAACCTAGTTTTGTTTTTGAAATAAAATTTGTTTTTGTTTAAAAGATCAATTCTCATCATTTAGAGGGTCAAGTCAATTAAAAGGGTTTGAGGCTTCTGATCCGTGGATACCGTTGATTTATTAAATTATATATTTTTTTAATTATTTAAATTACTTACATAAGCTTGATAAGACCCGGACCCTGACAGTGTGATTTGTACCGTTCTCCATCCACGTAAAAAGTTTTCTTGCGTTGCGAGAATAAAAGTGTTTCCAACCACTACATCATTACCATCCAGCACTATTTGATTAACTAATATCGACACTTGATCTGTAAGACTTTCAGGCTCCATATAGAGAGTCACTTCAACAATCCCCGACGCTGATAGCTGCAAAGTGTATGACGCTACGCAGCTTAAAACTGTATTGGGATACATAAATTTCGATGTTGATGGATTTGGTGGAGTTATAGGGCCTTCCTCGTAGGTCCCTATATTCCAACTCACCATACCTACACACAAACCGACGTCATTACTTATGGTATTATTAAAGCCGTCTTCCAAACTATATATAAGGCAGTCATCACATATCACATTAGAACAAAAAAACAGGAGAATAAAGTAACGCGCGTCCATCTACCTTCCTTTGTAATAGACTTTGCGTATTACGATAACTGTCGAATTTCTATGATTAGGGCATATTTATAAGGCGCGGTATATGTGTGTGTATTTAAGCCGATAAAGAATAAAACTATACATAATACGGTATTTTTCAGATTTTGATTAACGAGTGTTGTAAATTAATTTAATATATCTATAAGACGACAACACTCTTAAGAATAACAACGAATGGCTCTCGGACGAAAGGAATAGCGGGCGAGGAGAATATGATTACGTTACACACTATTCACACATATTCGCCAATAAGCGAGTGACACTTCATATTAGGGGCATCGGACCCATGGAATCGGGAGAAGAACCTTGAGGCAGTTCCTGGAACATGCAGACCTCGAGAGGAAACCATCAAATTAGTTCCACAGTGACACAAGGGCGCCTCAAGTGAGACTCGAACCTTTACTTGTGAGATCGTTTGTCGTGGCTACTGGCTAGGGTGCTTGATGCCCTGTACAAACTGGACGGCATCGGGCCGTTGGAAAACCGAAACGTCATCTCCACCGGTTGGGACGGTGGGTGTAGCGTGGGTGTAGCGTGGGCGTTTGCGTGTTTGTGTAATGGCTTTACCTATATTTTTCGAATTGTTCGCGAGCGTTATGGCGTCAGCTTTTTAACCAGGAATCCAACGAGCATTCTTAAAGCCTCTCCTAGCAACCACTCTCTCCCACCACTCATTGGTCCTACCTACGCATACTAGACTACCAAGCACCGCATGTGACCATAGTTCATTTCAGTGCATCTAAAATAGATGGCGCTAAACTATCCACCAACATATCTGTATCTTACAGGAAAATTTAGGATCCAAAACAAACGTTCGTTGAACGTTCTTAATAAACTTAATATTAAAAAACGCTATTCACTTACGACCAATATCAATATATTGTAAATATATATAAAATGAAATTAATTTAGCATGCATTTCAAAGGAATTCTTAAGCCTACACTAGAATCACAAGTCCCAGACATTGTTCTACTTCTTTCCCTGCAACACGATGGGGCCATCAAACGCCAAATCTAATAGCTCTTTTTCTCTTCTCTGATTTACGTTATTACAACAGATCGCCAACCTTTCATTGCCTATTGCAAAATACATACTTTTTCCATATGTTAACACTCAGAGAGAACCTCCGTGTAAGTGGACTTTCTGCCTGAATCCGAAACAATGCGTGTTGAGTGGCAGCGTTTTGTCGTGTCACCAGGGCGGAAACATAAATAATTCAAATATAATCATTCCCCCGAGATCATTATAACAAAAAAGATTTCTAGATTACGCTCGATCGATCTAAGTAACAGTCTTAGAAAAAAATCTTCACGCATTTCCCCGCATAGCAGGGTAGTCGGAGAGGACTTAGAGAAGTGTTTATATTTAAAAGAAGAGATTGTTTCTTGCCGCTTCCTGTTTCATGTAAATTGATGAAGTGCGTTTGATTCACATGAAGGATATTAGAAAAAAAAAGTAAACGTTTATACCTGATTGGGCACTGATCCTATAACCATCGTGTGTAAAGTCAGTTGTCAGTAACACACGTACATTTGAAATGTAATGTGATGTCATAAAATACATAATGCTAAGCTGTAAAGGAGTTTTATGAGCCATGGTTGAGCAATCAACAAGAAAGTAGCTTTTACCAAAGTTAAATTTGGATATATGTACGTATTTTCGAGCTTTTATGCCTTTATAATATAATTTTGTATTTTATTAGAGGAAGACTAATATTTTATATAATCTAGAAACGTTGACATTTTATTACACAATTTGTATAATTGAATGACATCGAGTTACTATTTGCAGCCTCACGCTTTTTTCCCGAATAGCAGGGCAGTAAGAGAGAACCTAGGTTCTCTGCACTAGTGCTACTAAACTCAGTTCTCAACTTTATTCCTTTACTTGGAAAGTTAAAATTTTTGTCTAGGCTTATTTTATATATATATATATATAAATGCGAAAGGTCTCATCTCTCTTGAATTTCGTCAATTTCTTAATTCCTAATTGGAAGCTAGTTTATAGTTAGGAGACGTCTGCTAAAAACTGATGATTGTTCATAAAGGACTAGGTTTGTATGAAAGGTTTTAATTGTTTTGACACTAATTTGAAATTTAGCTGAGGGTTAATTAGTAAATGTTCGTTAAGAACGGATGTTGTTACAAGACAGAGACAAGAAGTTTTGTGTTATATGCATTTTCTGATGATTACAATATGAAAAATCATTAAACTTTATAGTACTTTATATCTACATTACTGAGCGGACGAAATCGCAGGGCAATAGCCATATATCATAATAAAATACATACATCTATAACGATGAAATGATGTAGATCTTATGAATTTTCGATTTTTTATTACTGTCATGCACACCAGGGGTAGAGGTAGAGAGATAAGTCTACTTTCCATCTACTTTAAATGAAAAGTAAGAGAAAAGACTCATTTATAATTACTATATTAATACCTACCGCTTTTTACAAAAATATAATCAATGAGAAGTGTAATATAAGTTAATGTCAAGAAGGGGTGCAGAAAGCTCATTTTTTTTATAATTATACATTAAGAATACATAAAATTAATATAATAAACACACAGTACTGTGTGCAATACATATTGCAAAATGCAACGTTAACGAGTCTACTAGTTAACTTAATGTAAGACTAAGTTTACAAATCAAATCAAATAATAACAGCTCTAAAATATGAAATGTTTTCAATAATATTCAATGATACTTTCAAAAATATCTGTTTATGTACGAATTGTCAAAATTATGTCATAGTTACTTAACAAATGTTAAAATACGATAAGTCACATTTTTTTTCTACATAATAGGGAAGGCAAAGATAACCGTTCTCCGCTTGTTGTTTCTATTTTATTAATTTGATGTATTTCTAATGCATTATGATAAAAAAAGAAAAGTTAGACGTTGTCCCATAGCGCAACGATGCCTCATTCATTGTTATAAAAATATAAATTATTAAAATCAATTAATAGAAAGAAATTTTAAAATTAATACAATATTTGTAACATGCAGCCCAAGTTGTGGTTCCAAACGTAGAGTTCTCTTTGTATCTTGGATACTAAAAATAATACCTTAATATCATTGTAATTTGAAGTCATTGAGTCGCAGTAGAACGGAGTGTCTCGACACTAGGTTCTTTTAGACAACTCCGCTATGGGAAAAAGCGTGACGCAAAATTGTATGTATGTACTTACAATTTGCTTGCCAGGAAGAGATCATCATTACTCATTTAACAAATAAATATATAATATAGTTTTACTAAAAAACTGTAAAAATCAGCAAAATCAAAAGATCATAAAGGCTAGTACAAAGCAACGGTTTCATATTTAAACATGCATTTATCACGTGCTTTAAGAACTGCACCACAGCAGTCATAGTACAATTCTTATCAACTTTACATTTTTCCAAGTAGTGCAATCTGCACTCAAACATATTATGTACGTGAGCTTACTGTGAACAAGCAATAAACAAGCCAAGCTTCTGTGCGAGCGCAGAAATTATTATAATTATAGAAATGGAAAATACTTTCAGTATCCCACAAATTATATTCATTTTAATATAATAATATACAAATTTTCGCTTTTTACACCTGGATATAAGGGCTGAAATTGTATGAAAAATAAGTATAGTTTAGTATTGTAGCTGGCGTCAAAGCGATCCAATGCCACTTAAGATAACTATCAAATCGATTGTTTTAATATAATCTTATCAGATTGATGATTATCTCGTAGGTAATTTACTTTGATGTGCTATCTATAGCTCGTTATAAAGGTGAGATATAATTCACCACGTTTGTTTTAAAGATATGCGGAACTTTACGTAAATTATAAACTGATAACAAGGATTCTTGTAAGAAACAAGCGCCATATTCAAAATATCTTCAATTTCTTATATAGTTGAGGAATTGATTAATACATAATAATAGGATGTACTGTGTATGGTTTAGAAGTCGGCGCGCGGACGGTTCCCATGCCACACGGGTTCGACTCCAGATACGTTTTAATTTTTATGCGTTATCTCAAAATGTTTGTCATGTGCTAAGTGTGTGAATAACACTTTAAAAATGCAAAAAAATATAATAGTTTTGAGTATTATTACAAATTATATAGACGCTATCGTGGTGCGGTCTACTTGTAAATGAGGTAGTATTGAGTTCGATTTCCAATTGATTATATTATTATATTTCTAATAATTTTCATTTCTCCTCCGCTGTGATAAGACAGATGCGTTACGTTCTCTCAATTCGAATAGGCAGAAAGGAAAGAACGGGGACACTAAGTTACGGAACGCGGTATATTAAGTGACCTCATTCTGGTATGTGCGGGAAAGATTAAAAAAAAAAAAAAAATCAATAAATAACTTGGCAAATACACACAATGCCTATGTACGTTTCATATACGTTTCATTCAATCGTAAGGGCAAAATGTCGAATTAAGAGAGAAATTTGCAAGCTTGGTGTGGAAGGTATTATTAAAAATCATGACCTTAGTTCGATTAAATAGACAAGTGGTATTTAATTACATTTAAACTAAATATTTATTTTAAAATTACTATTTAACCGATTAATAGCGTATAATTTTGGTATTCGATAATATATTTTTACAACCCGACGTATCAGAACACTTTTGCAGTAGTCCGTGGTCTACCTGTGTGCGTAGGTTCTGGGGTCCCGCACCATTCAGTTTTTAAAAGTGTTTTTTAATTTTCAAGTTAATAAGATACCAATCGAGGCTTGTGTATACAATAAATTTACACAAATGATTTCATCTTGCGACTTGAACAAAGATATTATGAAGTAAAGTGTTCATTCAAGAGTACAAATACAACGTTAATCTGCGGAATTATTGTTGTTGATACACACACGGGGAAGCTTTTCAATGATTTCTCTCGACTTACTGTTGAGTTTATCAATGGCTCCTTCCTATCAGCAGTTCTGCTCTTCTTTGACTTGGCTTAATAGATATGACTGAAAATACTGATTAAAATTGCTGGAAATATTTTACTGCGTGAAACATATCTTAATTTATGGTCATCATCGTGGCGCAGTGGACAGCGTGTCTGATTGCTAAACACATTGCGATTGGTTGTGGCTTCAATCCCCATTCGAGAAATTTTGTAGTTCTATAAACTAAAAATTTTATTCTTATTCTTAGTTGTGGCTTTTTCCACACATTTTAAAATTATTTTCATTTCTTCTCTCGTACAAGTCAGCAAGTGGCGTTGTGTTCCGCGTGCGTTTCCGCAGGTCCAAGATTTGACTGAAATGTTGCAAATCTGCGAACTTGTGGAAGTCCAAAAATGTAACGTCAAAAGTCATTTTGGGTTGTGGGCATGCTCATCGTGCCCACAACGGTGGATTCGCGTTTGTTTGGTGACTGACCAGGACAGTCAATTCTTTGCTTTTCTCCCAAATTCAAGACTGCGTATTGAGTGGAGGAACTAAATGCCTATATTACCAGAGTGAAGAAATGGAAATAATTTTAAAATGATCACAACTAATCTCGTTTAAAGTCAGCCCATGGCCAATAGCGACACGATACCATCATGATAGGATAGTTTATAGTTTATTAAGCAATTTTGCTCTTAATATTTGTCAGGCGTTATTGATTATATTTCCTTCGAGCTATCTTCCACATCTTGGTGTTTAGGTGAAATGTAAGGAATTCAATAATATTGAATGAATAGTAGTAAACAAGTAAAGGCAAACATAATTGGCTGTGGTCCGATCTTCACTCGAAAGAATAACTATCTTTAAATCTCTCTCTGACACCTCTCTTTATCTCTCTCTGATCTCTCGGTCTCTGACAAGACTAAGCGCGGCGTAGAAGCCATTAAATATGCAATATCTCGTGTTTAGGCGAAAAATAGATTGTCTTGACACCAGGTTTTCTACCACGCTTTTCATACCAGTGTCCAAATCTAATCTCAGAGAAATCAACTGTCAACGCCTAGCTTTGTCTTGTTCACCAGAGCGGCGAGATAAAAATAATTAAACTATGATTTCTACGGGTGGGAATCGAACCCACAACCAATCACGATTACTGCTAGCACTGTCGCACTGCGCTATGACGGCTTTTTAAATAAAAAAATATACATTGTTTTTAATTTATGACTCAATATTTAAAATTAAATTTTCTCGTAATTTTACGATGCATGTTTCAATTTGTTATTGCATAATTTCTTATTGCATAATTCAATTCTTTGTATTTTAACTTTCTACTCAGTGCGTGAACAAAATATTTTGTCGTATTTAATGCTTTAAGCATGTAGGTAAAGGTATAGTACTTGATATAAATACATAGTCTTATTTACTTTTCTCTTAATTAATATAGCAAATTGGTGGGTAGGGGAGTTTATAGTATTTTAACGAGAAAGATATCTAAGGGCCTGTTTAGTTGAATAATTGTTGTACGAGATATTGTGTGTTAAGTGTCAAAACTCAACGCCGCTCTTGATTTATTAGAACGGAAAAATAATAACTTCCTCGAGTGATAATTGAACCTACAAACACGGCGTGTGTAATGACGGTAAAATAAAAAATATATATACATAATAATATTTAAATATTTAAAACGCCTAAAACAAAAGTAATGCAAAATTACATATAAGTTAATATAGAATTAAAAATATTTTAGAGGTCAGGGCTGGCTGTGTACGTGATCGTTGTAGGTTCAAATAATGGAATTATTATATTTAAATATTTCACTCGTAACAAGACAAAGAGCTGCGTTGAGTTTGGCTATGTCGGATCAAAACACAATGTCGGATTCGGGTGGAAAGTGGAGAACGGAGTGTCACAACAGAAGGTTCTCGGTACTTTTTCTGATATGCGTGAAAAATCGTACAGCTAAAGAAATTAGAAATATTTTGTATATTTGTTTCTCTCACTACCTTGACATAAAAACATTGATTTTTAAACAATGACTTGTTTTCGAAGATGGACGCTCAAGTTCAGCGTTCTAAATAGTTTCGCAAAACAGCACTAGATGGCTGTAATTGAAAAAAAATCTGTGAAGAAACTATTAAGAATAAAAAAAAAAGAATTAATAAGGTCTTTGGCTTTCATAATTTTTATCCATTCGTATAGAAATTATTTTAATCGGACGTATAAAGTCAGACGCTGTCACAATGCGCCACGATAGCTTCAATTTTATTTTATTCTTTACATATATATAAATTTAATATAACACAAATAATATAAAAACAGACTAGATGAAAATATATAAGACGACATTGTCCTTATATGGCCAAAAATGATTGTACGTTTGTATTAAGAACTATCGTCCCATTCGCACGGTCGCATGACTGCATGACTAAACTATTAAGATGTTCTGCCCGCCCGCGTTCTCACTTAAATTACAAGCTTAGCTTATTTATAATTAAATTTTTTGAAATTTAGCACAATACAATAGTCTAAGTGCATTTAGATTATTTAATCCATTTATGAGAATAGCGTGCGCAAGCAAACAGACAAACAGAAAAGAAAATTAAAAAACGTTGTTTTGGATTCTATTATATTGATAAATGCCTCTAATAATTTATATATCTTCCATAAACAGACAGCGATCAGTTACATTTTTATTATATGTATAGATATAGAATTAAAGTAACATTCAACTACGTTAGCTAACATCAGCTACCTGTTGACTCAAAGTACGTCAGGCGTGCGTTGCCTTAGCAACTTGTGTTTTACTTTCTACAAAAGTGTAATATTTATTTTATTAATTTAATGCATTTGTACTGTACTTCTTTTCATATAAATTTTGACTATGTCAAGTTTTACACTTCTCCGTCTGCATCATTTTCCAAAAAAGAGTAAAAGCTGAAATGTTTTTTTTATAATAATATAAATTAAGCTCGTACCTTGTATGTGGTATAAACGCTTAAGGCATGTTCAAATGTGTTACGTCTATTTTCTTTGCGAAAGTATGTTTGAATATACTTATATATTTATATAAGTGAACATTTTTTATTTTACTCACTACGATATATTCCTCAAAATGGACGGGTATTGGATAACAGATTATTTTTGAAAAATGGAATATTTTTTATGCAGTTTTTAAATAACTTGGCAATGACAATGCAAGAAGCAAAGCGCGGCGTTTAGTCCCGCCATTCGACACGCTGTGTCTTGAAATCGGGAGGAATGTGCAGACCAGAGGGTCTTATGATAAACTAAACGATACTTATTTTTACACGTTTTAAATGAAATTATTTAACCGAATCGATCTTTAATTTTTTTAATTAATATATAGCGTACAATGAGTTTACCTGAATCTACATGTGAGCAGTGATACTACTGTAACTTTACTAGCACTATATAACTGCACTAGCACGAAACGTCGGTTTTTTTATGTATATATTTGAAAACGAATGAAATATTTTAAATATGTAATTTCATTTAAAATTTAAGTATATTATTACTATCCAGATAAGAAAAACTGAAATACTACAAATATGTATTTTATTCAGTGTTACGCTATTTTCTGCATAGTAAGATAGGCAGGGAGAAATATTTCATCCAGCCCGATTGGGGACTCGGACGTGGCTATGTGGGACTCCGGACTGTCAGATAGGCCGTCTAAAAACCCACTAAAACCTCACGGTGCTCCTCCTCGACCATCACTAGCCGAGGCCACGGGAACCCCAATCTTCCGTGAATCTCGGTGGCGGGAGCCAGCAAAGCACGTCGCAGAGTCAAGGGTGGTGGGCACCCTCGACGGCCTGCTAACAGTAGCACGCGGGAGCGACCAGCGCGCACCTACTCGTGCCAGGGGACTAGGTGATCAGCTTCTCTAAGCTGACCGACCACCTTCTGGCCGAATCAGGGTGGAAGGCGGCGATCTTGTGCCGCCCTCCGGCGACCCGGTCGTTTGCGGCGGATGGCGAGGTTGGCGGAAGCCTCCCTCGCCCGTTCCGCCGCTTCCTTCTCGAGCATCACCGACTCGCAGAAGGTTCCGACCGCGTTCCACGACCTCTCGCAAGCCACCATGGCATTCACTACAGCCGGCAGGGAGAGGTCACCCCCTGTGACGAGACGCCCAGGCTGGGCACACTTTCAGCTTGTGCTGGGCCGTCTCCTCGAGACAGTCTTCGCAGTGGTGGCAGCGGGAGAACCTAGTGTCAAGACTCCGAAGTTAAGTTAAATATTTTAGTTAGTTATAAAACATTTTATATATTGTCAAATGGTTTATAACTATAATATATATTAGTTGTCGACGTAAATTAACTATAGTACACTTTATGACTTTTCCATACTATTTACTATTTTTCTTACTGTTAAACTTACCGTCACATTCTTGTAAGCAATTTGAAAAAATATATATATTTAAAATTATTGTTTGGTTCATATCATAAGTTAAATATTCCTTAGATTGTCTTTATTTATAATTCTTTCAATATATTTTATTAATTTATAATTGGATTACAATACATTATTTTTTATGAACGAGCTCTACAGCAGACAAAATGGCGGCAATCATAACGTAGTATATTTCTTATCTTCACGTGTCGCAATTGTGACAAATTCTCGATTACAAAGATTAATAAAGAAGTCAGTGGTTGGTGTTAGTTAGTAAACACTTATTCAAATTAGCGTATGGAAATTGAAACTATAATTATTGCACCAAAATAGTATGCTTAACTATGATAATTATATCAGTGAAAGCACGCTTTTTCCAAGTCAAATCACTCCGCCCTCCACTTTCAGCCCGAATTCGAGACGTTGGCGACACAACGCCGCGCTAAGGCAACGGTAGAACGGTAAAATTTAACCAATTTTGATCTAATCATGCACCCGACTGAAGATCGAAGTAACCATCGAATGTACAATCATAACCTGCATCCAAAACCATAAATACAATATTAATAGGAAAATATACTATTAATTTCTACCAACTAAACAAGTCATCGATTAGTTATGTGTTTATTAATCTGATAATATATTTCACATATCTTTATAATTTCTTGATTGATGATAAAAAAAATATATTTTAAAACATGACTGGATTTACGAATAAGCTAAGGCATGTGAGATTTAAGTATTACCGCCTTTTTCTTGCATTAATCGCAATCTATTTATACGTAAAAATGTGGATAATCGGGTGACATAATGAATAAGTGATTCATGCGTTCCTTTGAGAGAAAGTCATTTCATATTATTGTAATGCTTCCAGATAATAGTATTGTTTAAAAAGATAATAAACACAAAAGAATTACGCCATAGTGACGTAGTCGTGACGTTCCTGACTAATATGATAGTTGCTGGTTATTTTTGGTTTAACTAATTTATAAAGATTAGGTAAATTTTTGGTTTAAATGCAATAGTGTTCATAATACAAATGTAATTAATTAGACAAAAGCTTAAAGCTCTGGCACTAACTTAATGCCTTGGGTTCTGTTGTGATATTTCTAAATGGTCAGAAACGGCAATTTATAATATATATGTATATTGCATATAATTGCACTTATTATTCAAAAGTTTGTTAGTTTATTATTCAAAAATTTGTTAGTTTCATTATTCATAATAATTGGTATCACTCTTTCTTAATTTCGCCCTCTATTTTCCCTAGTTTTAACTGTAGTAATATGTAAATATTTTTGAAATTGCACAAATTAAAGTATTACGTATATGCTTATTATAACTTATTTTTGTTGTATAATAATTTCAACGTAGCCAGATGTGAAACGCATGGCTGAGATGTAAAAGCGCTAGGACGGTTTCCAAGAGGCGCGGTTTCGATCCAGCTGCGTTCAATTTTACTTTCGTTTTCTAAAAATGTTTTTGTAATATGTAAAGTTTTGTGTTTCCCACTTTCCGTAGACATTTCGGGAAATCATCTCTTAATCTTTCCTTCAATACCCAAAGAACATAAATGCCATTTCAGTTCCAGTTGTGCGTTGTCACCATATCAGTAAGGGAAAATTTTATATATATTTCGATTATATATTTGTTTAAATGGTTTCGCATTTATAATATTAGTACGGATGTAGAAGTGAATAATATTTTCTAAGCTATTAGAACAGTACCTCCGTCCTTCATTGAATTAGATAATCTAAATCTTAACATTTTAATGATTTTTTTAAGAAATGAAAGAAAACATGAAATAATTAAAATTATTCGTATATCAGACATGATAGACAGACATACAAAGGGCTCTGTTAGCATTAGGGGCTTTTTTGTAACGCTCGGAAATGCCTTTGCGCAGACCGTCCGTGTGCAGGCCCTTGCGAAAACGGTCGGTACTGTGGGACCCACCGGCAAGTATACCGGATACTACCCACTAAAACCCAACGGAAACCCTCTCCACCCCTGCGAGACGTTGCAGGAACGCTTGCGCATACTACTATAACGCCTCGGTGGAATGACTACGAAATGCAATCCATGAGTATTTCAACTTATATAGATGACATTTTTAGCCTAATAAATATATTAAGATTTGATATATCATACTTGTTTTTCAGCTTCACACTTTTACTACTTATCCGGATAGTCAGAGAGAACCTAGTGTCCTCCGTTCTCCAATTTCCGCCCAAATTCGAGACATTGCGTGTTGAGAGTCTGAATTCCACGCCACGCTTTATATTGCCAGAGCGGAGTTATTTATTTTTGAGCTTGTAAGACATCCGTATGAACAGCTATATATAACGAAAAAAACTAATAGAACATCAACTTCTGTAAGTAAGTAGATAGTCTATTAGTCTAATCATATCAATTTTTTCATAATCATATCCAAATTTGTTGGTAATCTTTGTTTGTCTTTACGTGAATTAATGAGTTATATTATACTAAAGGCGAGTCGTGCGACCGTCGACAGGAATTAAGTTATCATTTTTAAAATAAAAAAATATATAAAATACACGGTATATACAAAGCCCCATTTTTTTAAGGTGGTGGTTTTTAAATTTGAGTTTATATATTTCTGAAGTTGTTGATATATTTATAAAGAAAATTTAGTGATGTTAAAGTAATGATTGTTCATACATCATTTTTAAAATTGTCATTATCATTCAATGAAATGTCGAAAATAAAATTTTCATAAATAAGTGTTATTTTATGTTTTTTCATTATAACCAGTGTCTTGTACTTACATATCCGTTAAAGGTTCCATTTCCAGAAACAGAGAAAGAGTAAGCCTGCCATCCATTTGTTAATTCGAGTGACTTAGTAATAACAGTACCATCGATTTCGTTTGGCACTGATTGGAAAACTATAACTGACATTGATATCGGTATATTTGATTGAGAATATATAAATACTTCAACAGTTCCTGCTGAAGTCATTGAGAACTCTTCTGTAGATATACAACTCATGGTGTTCACTTGTGGTTGGAGGAAAGTTGAGCTGCTATCCTGAGGCGGTTCCATAGATACTGATTCCCAACTTCCGGTCTCCCATGGTTGGAATGCACCACAGATGCCATAACTTTGTCTCAAGTCACCAGCACTCTCGAAATTAAATATTTTACAGTCTTCACAACCCACATTGTACACAATAAGCAATAATAAACAGTATCGGAACATTGCTTAGCAAATTAGCTTTCACTCAACTCATACAAATGTAGGAAGCAATACTAAATCTTTAATATTTCAGTGCCAATATATCATTAGTGTTCATAATATTATCACAGATAAGATATCGATTCTAAATATGCGGGAACGATAAATGAAGTTTTGATTAAACTTTTAATCCTATAATTAGATAACTGGGGGATATTTAGGTACATCTTCACACTAACACATATGGATGATCATAATGCCACAGTATGATTAGAAAGGATATATATAATATTATTATTGGTTAAAACAAATTACCTAAGTGGCAGTCGAACCCCAATCAGTCGAATCAAAAGAGAGAGAGAGAGAGAGAAAATCAATAATAAGCATTAAACTTACAGTATCGGTTTTAGAATCAGTTTATTGCACGTTTTTTACTGTGAAAAATTAATAAATATTTTTTTATATGGTTCAAAAATTGTTTTTCGCTCTTAAATTAGAAGGTAATATAGTTCGAAAGTCGCATCTCTCCGGTATCTTTTAAAAGTCCATAAAAATATATAAATAAAATTTCCTGTAAAATTATACACAATACAAAAATAAAAGAAACATAAATTTTAATTTTCTATGGAATTAATTTAATTATATGGATAGATTATAAAGCTTGAAAAAATAGAATAACATTAAATCCTGTAACATTTGCTTAGCGATAAAGTACTATAGTATTTCATGAAATCACCGTGAGTATGCCTAGATTAATAAGAAGTTGCAGGAAGAAACATTTGAGTCAGTGCCTTGTGACAGAAGTGCAGGGAGCTTAAGGGATCCTTTTAGAAAATAGTCTCCTTGACGCGTTTATATCTTTCTATATACAAATCAATAAAATTGAAGCATCTATTTGTAATATTTAAATAACCGCTTTTTACCAAAAGCATATACGCTACATTACCAATCAATTTTTTTACAATATTCGTCTGTCTGGCTGTTTGTATGTTTATTCCGGCTAATCTCCGATTTGGATGGGACTTTCACAGGCAGATTGCTGATGTAATAAAGAGTAACTAAGGCTACTTTTATTTTTTTGTAATTCAAAGCCATTTAAATTCAGAAGTCACAGGCACAGCTTGTTGTCAAATATAGCTACAATATTGCCAAATATTAAGATAAGTCCTAAATAATGCTTATCCACGCAATTAATATGAAAGTATTATATAATAATTGTTTTTTTTGTTGCTCTTATCGCAGAGAACCTGGTATCGAGGGCGCATTTCGGTTCTCAAATTCGCCTACATTTTTGACAACGCATGTTGAGAAATTTAAAATTATTAAACATTATGAAAATTATTGAATATACTTACTAATTTATCTGAGTATTGCTTCACCACAACCTCCTCTCTCTTTGTGACAACTACGACCCTTTTTGATAATTATACAGTGATCTTTCATATTTCCTTAAATTTATAGCATTTCATAGAAGTATATAAAGATTGACAAAGTAAAATATTTAAAAGATAACTTATCCACATTATACATATTTTTTATTAATAACATTTCCTCCATGATGGAGGAACTTAAGTATTATTTATATTCATATATTATCAAACTATTGTATGCAATTAACACGCAGTGACTCAAGCTAAATCGATTCGATTCAAACACATTCGCAGTTTTTTCACAGCATATGAGAGTACGCACGGAGAACTAAGTGTCAACACTCCGTTCTCCACTTTCCACCTGAATTCGGAACTGGCAAGATAAAACGCGGCAGAATATATAAGAACATATTTCAGCTTCGTGCTTTATTTCGCATAGTATCAATAGAAGAGAGATATCCTAGCTTCTGCCCGGATTCAAGACACATTGCGAGAGTGTGACCGCACTCAACACCGTCCTCTTTTTAAACTTACAGCAGAATGACAATAATTTTAATATTATGTTTTTGAGTGGTAAAAGAACCCACACTGCGACAGTCATACACTGTTCCACTGAGCCACGATAGCCTATAATATCATAATATGTTTTATCTATTATTTTTATAATAATTGAGATTGTGTGGATTTTATTGTGCTATTTAAATTATTATTAGGTACTGTTAGGTATATCAGCTATTAAATACGTTTTTTATTTGAAAAAATTCCACGTGACTTTATACACAACGCGCTTTGTACAATGCCTTTGAATCTCAGTGGTTTAGGTGAGACGAGGAGTCTGAACAATTCAATTATTTTATTTATTATTAGAGAATATTTCTTTTTTTTTCAATTCAGGCTCTACTCTTTTTACTCCATAACAGAAGGCAGAGAGTGTTAAGACACTCTATTCTCCACTTTCCTTCTGAATTCCAGACACATAGCGTGTGCTGCAACTCAACGCCACTTTGAGCCGTACGAGAACAGAGAGAAATGAAAATAATTTAATACATTCACTTCATCCGAGTGGGGATTAAACCCATAACCGAACGAATTTTTAGTTGCCGTTGTTCCACTGCGCCACGATGGCCTCAGTATATCATATAGCATTAAAATGCTTTTAAATTCCATAAACGACTAGGGAATCAACTACGGTCATTATTGTGTATGAAGGCGCCACTAGAAAATTACTATTCTATTTAATTTTAACAAATCTAATCTACGTTTTTCATTAATAATAATGGCTACCTAAACTTACAAAGCTGACCGTGGCTGGATTGATGATTCATGATCGCATGTGACGCCTATAATGGGCAAACAGTGTCTATCCGTACGGTCGCCAATCATTGATATTATTATCAAATAATAGAGTTTTCATGTACAATAAATAATTACAAGGTAATTACAATTTTTTATTTCGTCGTTTTATCAGAACTTATCGTTCTAATTTGAATGGCGTTCAAACCAGTTGAGGCTCCAGTTTTAGTTTTATATTTCACACTATTATCAATTTTCAGTTCAGTTTTTAACTTATGACTCTTATAACACATAATTGACGTTGACATCTAGTACCTTACATATATATGTAAGGTACTAGATGTCAACTAAGTATAGACTTAGATACACTTTCTCTTTATGAAATAAATTAACAACTTTGTAGTAATGAGCTCCAGTCTACTAAAATGCAGAAGGGTTGGAGCAGTGGTGTTTAACTCACATTCGTATTCACAGCAAATCCGATCATTTGACTAATATTGTAGAAAAATATAAGCAACTTAGTCCACCATCTTTAGAAGTCCGCCATATTGGATTTAAAGTGATATCTGCCATCTTTAGAAGTCCGCCATATTGGATTTAAAGTGATATCTCCCAACTTTCTTTAGAAGTCAGCCATATTGGATTTAAAGTTATGTTTATTTTACTTTATTTGTCGAGTTACTGTCACCAAGCCCTTTCGTTTGATATATATATTGTAGGAGTACATTAAAGACAATAAATCCGTCGTCTTTAGAAAACCGCCATATTAAAAGAAATCGGTCACTTTATTATCGAATTATATTCAGGAAATCCTATCGTTTCATAAGTTTTCATATTATAGGAGTGCATTAAAAACAGCTAGTCCATAACTCGGGGGTTCCGCCATGTTGGATTTAGAATGACATCATAGAGTTGGCCATATTTCATTAAACCAAATTAAACTTCTATACAAAATTTCAAGTCAATCGATTAAAGATGCTTCCAAATTTTACAATATTTCAACGTCGGTTCAGTGACATACGTAACATACGTTGCATGTGAATAAAAAGCTTGTAAAGAGTTTTGTGTTTAAAAATTATTATAAATATTTGAAAAACTTGATAGATATATAATATATTTTTAGTAAACTTAAAAAAAAACTTTATGTCCAATATGACGTATTAATTGCTAGTTGTTGAATAATTAAAATTAAATTTTGCTTAAAATTAAAACTATTAGAAACCGAAGTATATAACTATAGGACTATAGGGTTACATTAGAGCTACGTATATATTAAATATAGGTCGGGATTCTAAATTTGTGGTATATATTTTTTGCCTGTAGGCTATATTTAGGACTAAGATATTCCGTTATCCGTCTTTAGCTCGATTCCCGTGATATTTCCTTGGAACTTGGCCCAGGAACCTTGCATAGTCTAGCATTCTAAGAAGTATGTATCAAGATAATGTGTATTATTTGTTGGTTGCCAGTAGAACTATCTATTATATAAGTAAAATAATCTTTAATATTATCAAATCATAAACACAAACTATTCAAAAAACTTGAAATAAGCCGCTTTTTTTATCGACATTTCAATGAAGTAATTCACATTTTATTTCCTAACTAATTTATAGTTGTTTGATAAACAAAATATGTTAATGCCATGTGCCTACGGTAAATGATTATTTAATGAAATAATCATTTCATGAAATGGTAAATTTTACAATATAACTGTGACATATATCAAAACTGTATATATCTTCACATTTTTCATAAAAGATAAACACTATTTTCTTTATATTTTGTATGTGGTCATCTTAATACAAATATCATTAAGTTTAAATAATTGTCAAATGAACGTTCATTCATATTTCCAGTGGGGCTATTAGAATTGCATCGGTGCCTAATGCTTGGCAAGACACTGTTGAGTGCGGCGATAGATCCCGCAAATTAAGATGCCTTGATCCTTATATCAGAATTGGGTAGAAAGAGTCTTGGCAATGGGCTATCCCTGTCTATTTTATAGAAGATGTCACGAAGCCAAAAAGTTACAGATTTACAAACCACGGTGTCGTTATTTATTCTGTTAAATAATTTTTTTGAATCATAAAATAAAGTATGATAATAATTATAATTATAATAATATTGTCACGTTTACAATTTGTTTTGTTATGTTTATATAAATACAGAAGCTGATAAAAACTCTTATGAATAAATTCAATTATTGTTTTCCGACTTTCCATTGTGGAAAGTATATTGATTACGGTAAATATATTGTGTAGTTTTTATTAAGTTAAACAATTAATATTTTTATTTTCTATAACTAACATAATAATATATATTATTTTATATTATTATGTTTTTATTAATTTTAGTATTTTTGATTTTTTAGACATTGTTTATATTGAGTAGCTACGACGTACTTTGTCTAAAGTGATCCAGTAAACGTTTAGTATACAAGTACAATACGTAAATAAGTAGGAAAATATACTAATTGTAGTTTATTAAACGTACCAAACGTTTATTGAAACGTCAACGTCGAACAAACGTCGTATAACACAAACAAACAAAAAACACACAAAACTTACTATACTGATAGTAGTATTGAGCTAAAATATGGTAATTTTTTTACTTAACTAATTAAATTTTACCATACACCCTGACTAGGATAACAATTTATCTATTGAAACATTTCTATACAACTATTCATTTAAAAAAGTAAAACATCTATGATGGGAATAATGAATGATAAATATTCGATAGCATAAAAATTAAAAAAAAAACTTAGTATATTATTTATACATCAATGCTTGCATTTCTTCTTACAAATATTAAAGTAGGTAAATTTTCATCGCTATCCATAAGAACTCTTTGAGAATTTGTGGTAATTGAAAAACAAAAATAGTAAATTCCAATACTTACTTATCAAACCAACGACAACAAGACTCAGTAATGTAATTAGAACAATTGTAAGTGGTTACTTAAGAAAAGCTGGCCACATTTTCGTTTGGAGATGTTTCGGATTCTTGTTCGGGGGTAATATCGGTAGAAGTAGTACTTTGATTGGAAGTGATTGGATCTGGTGGCGTGACGGAAGATTCAGTTGTGATAAATTCTGTGACAGTGGAAACGGTAGACATTGTTTGTGCCTGTGTAGAAACAGAAGCAATAGTAGAATCAAAAGCAGTTGTCGGTGACACGGATGCAACAGTGGTAGGTGCAGCAGCAGTAGTGGGTTGAACAGTCGTACTTAAAGTAACAGTAACTGGCTCCAGAGATATTGTCGGCGACTCTGTCGTAATAGGAGTAGTGATCGGTGCAGCAGTAGGAGTGGGTTGTACAGTGGTACTTGGATCAACAGTAACTAGCTCCGGAGATGTTGCCGGGGACTCTGTCGTAAGGGGAGTAGTGATTGGTACAGCAGTAGTAGTGGGTTGTACAGTGGTGCTGAGGGCAAAAGTAACTGGCTCCGGAGCTGTTGTCAGTGACTCTGTCGTAACAGAAGTAGTGGTCGGTGCAGCAGTAGTTGTAGGTTGTACAGTGGTACTGGGAGCAACAGTAAAAAAAAAAAGGCTCCTGAGATGTTGTCGATGACTCTGTCGTTATAAGAGTAGTGGTCGAAGCAACATTGGTTGTGGATTGTACAGTGGTACTGGGAGCAATAGTAACTGGCTCCGGAGATGTTGTCAGTGACTCTGTCGTAACAAGAGTTGTGTTCGGTGCAGCAGTAGTAGTGAATTGAACAGTTGTACTTGGATAAACAGTAACTGGCTTTAGAGATGTTGCTGTAGACTCTGTCGTAAGGGGAGTAGTGATTGGTGCAGCAGTAGTAGTGGGTTGTACAGTGGTAATAGGAGCAACAGAAACTGGTTCCGGAGATGTTGTCGGTGACTCTGTCGTAATGAGAGTAGTGGTCGGTGCAGCAGTAGTTGTGGGTTGTACAGTGGTACTGGGAGCAACAGTAACTGGCTCCGGAGATGTTGTCAGTGACTCTTTCGTAACAGGGGCTATGGTCAGTGCAGCAGTAGTAGTGAATTGAACAGTCGTACTTGGATCAACAGTAACTGGCTCCGGAGATGTTGCTGGGTACTCTGTTGTAAGAGGAGTAGTGATTGGTGCAGCAGTAGTAGTGGGTTGTACAGTGGTGCTGAGGGCAAAAGTAACTGGCTCCGGAGCTGTTGTCAGTGACTCTGTCGTAACAGAAGTAGTGGTCGGTGCAGCAGTAGTAGTGGTTTGTACAGTTTTTAATAATGTTGTCGTGACAATGCTGGTGATCTGGACCGCTTTAGTTATTGATTTAGTATTTGTTAAATATAGTGCTGGATGAAGATGAATGATGTTTTTATATACTGATGTAGGCTCGGTAAAAGTTAAACATGAATTAACATTACTATAGTTACAGAGTGAATGTAACTATAGTAATGAATTAATGAATGAATGGTACTGTTTTATTTTCATTATGGATTTCATAAGTGTACACTCTAATTTGGTCTGATATATATTGAATGGATTTTATGTTGACTGTTGATTCTTTTGTGGCTTGCCCCAAAATTCTTATCTGAAACATGAGAATAATGAAATAATATAACACGTGGAATACGAATACTTCGAATATAGAAAATTCTGTTTTGGTTATTTTACTATGTCATTTTGTTCTGAACAATTTTACATATTTTATAAAAATATGTAATATTGTTAATTTTAATGGTATAAAAATATTGTTTAAGATACATACATATCCTTTTTTACGATTGCTTTTAGCGGGAAGTATGGCTATTTGAGATCCATTCAAGTGTCCTGTTTATGACGATAATACCTCATACACGGCCACCACAGATTTTTCTTCTAAAGAATTTTCTTCATACACTATAATTGTAACTTGGTCGTTAGGTGAGAACGAATCTATGTATAATTCTATTTGAAAATAACCATCTAGGGATATATTAAACGAAAACGTTAAACAACTGGACACTTTTAGTGGATGTAAATAAAAATCACTTATTTCATCATTTATGCCTTTGCTATCCAACACCCAGCTAGGAAGATCATAACACATATTTAAATCGATGTCCAAATTAAATGAAGAATGTAATTCATCTTCAAGTTTATACACAACACTGAAATATCCTGGTATATCTATGAACATAAATAATAATAATATTAGCACTGTTATTTTGGTTTTTGTCATGTTGACTTTCTACGGTACAACTAAGTGCTACTCCATTAGATTTCCGTTAAGTAATATGTATCTACAGTTATCAAAAGTTTTAAGTGGAATAATTTTTATCATGATCAAGATTTGATTTATAATAAGATCCCGTTATTGATAAAGTATATATAATAAGAAAATAAACTGAACAATTCATTTTTGATATATTTCTTAAGTAATCACCCACAGGTATAGGATTACAGAGTACAAAATACAAAGAAATAAGCCATTAAATATGGAACAAAAAAGTTTACGTACGCTTTAAATGGTACCTGTCATAATATTTTTCTTAGAAAATATATCAGTGATGTAAAAATCAGAAGGTATGTATGATTGATGATGCTATTTTATTTAATATATAATGATGATAATGTTGATTTATGTATGGATTCAATTAATTATTAAAAATATTAGTCTATATTAGAATATATACATATATTACTGAATACTTATTGTTATCACAACTTTGCTTAGCACAAATAAATCACAAAGTAGTTCTCTCAAAGTAGTTAAAAATATTTTCGCATTATATTGGGTGTACCGGTAACGAAAATAGATTTGTGCTATGAAAATATAGTATTGTCATCAGATCCGGTTCATAATAGTTCTTTTTTTATCAAAATGGGGGATTTTTTTATGAAGAGGGCAGGAAGTGAATCATAATGCGTTGCAATATTTTCTTAGATTGGTAAATAAATTGAGTTCAAGATAATTGAAGCCTGTAAATATTTCAATGTGATGCTACCATGGATGGAGACTTCACCAGAATAAATTGTCATATTTAAAAAATATTTGACAATTATTAGATGCAATATTATCAAAATTCAAGCATGTTATTGTTATCATACTAATTTACCATTTCCTTCCACTCATTTTTGTTTTATGTTTATAATAATTTTTTTAATTACAACTTGTTGATACAACTCCGTTTGCACCTCGTGAATCATGATAATACCTTAATTACATGCTATTTCCATTTGCCACACATTGACATTGAAACTTTGACCAAAAATGATAATAACTTTTTTCAGGTTATTATTGTCTAAGACTTCCACTTTAGATGTTCCAGACGATTGTATTTTTTTTCTAGCTTAAAGCTTTCGTCTCGGCAGCCAAAGAGGACTTAGCGACACTCTGTTCTCCGCTTTCCACCCGAATTGGAGACGTTGTGTATTAAACGCTGTGTCTAACCGGAGAGAAAAAATCAAAACAGCATAATTTACCACATCCTTAAATGGAGTCGCTTTACTATCGGACGTAATTCCACTGCGCCACCATGGTCGCAATGTTCAATGATTTTAATATTTTGACAAAAACTGGCTATCAACTTGGTCAATGGCTAATAATTTGACTAACGCATCATTTATTTCTTAATTTTGAATTAAAGTGTGCTATTTTCTTCTATAATTTACCTAAACTTTATAGGAAAAACTCAGACAAGTAATTATTATTAAAACTCTTTTTTGTCACTGAGTGAGATATATAGTCGAGAATTTTTGAGTGGGGAATACTAGAGTTTTGCATTATATAGTTTTTATAGTTTTTTCGGTGCTCCATTACACAACACAAGAAACCTATGAAAACATTTGTTAAAACACGAGTGTACACACTGACACACTTAAAATTATTTCAATAATAATAATTTTCTTGCTACTTTAGAGTTAAACTCTAAAAACATTTCATATACCCGGTGTCTGGGGCATTTTAGTTGGTGGTTTAACTATTCAATAGCGCAATCGGTTCGGTAAATTTGAAAAAGCGTTTCTGAATTATGCAATGTAATGGCAAACTCCGTTTTAACTTAGAATAATTTAACTGACCAGTTTTTGCGCTATATCTGTTCCATATCATCTCTATTGACATTTAATTGTTATAGGCACCTACATACATATTTAGATGAATACATTTTTACTTAATTCCATTATTAGTAAAAAAAAAAGATTTACTATTATATATATTATTCTATGTATATACATTTAAAAACAAAGTTGTACAAATAAAACAAATATTGTGGACAGTTAAGTAGTAAAATCGATTTCAGAGTCGATCTCTAGATGAGATACATCTAGAGGCATATTGAGAAACTCTCTATTGATTTCATATATCAGTCGATTATAATTGAAGTTTAACCAAAGCTATTATTGAATCAACAACTGATGAGAATTTAACTGAGTACCTCCGAACCCGAAATATTTTATATAAGTAGTTTTTAAATCACCTATTTAATATGTCATCTTAAAAAATTTTTTTTTTATTTAGCCTAATATTACTTGGCGTATAAGTAAATATTGAATAATAATAAAACCATGTAAATGAAATGATACAAACATTTATGAATCTTTATCGCTAATATTTTAGAGATTACTGTTAAGTGAGAAATGTGCCAATTCTATTACTATATTGCATGCTATTACCTTATGACTAAAATAAAATTTAATAAAATATATTTTTAAACGAATATTCAATATATGTTTAATTCTTATATAATATAAATAAAGACAGGAAACTCTTTGGCGCGCCATGGATTCACAGTTTGAGGCCCGCGTTCATCGCGTTTGCCGAAAGAGGAGCTCAGGGTAGTGTCTGGGACTTGTCACTCAAGTGTAGGCTTAAGGAGCTCGTATGATATGTATATCTTCCGCAAACTGAAATGGATCGCTTGGTGGCTGTTATATTTTTTTGTGCTCTCGCCACTTAAAAACTAAATGATTTCCGTAGAATTTCTAGCCCTTTTTCATTGTGAAGCGAGTAGTGCCTGCTGTTTAGGAGTACCATACACCCTACCAACAAATGCTTGACGGTACCTATTGCCGCCCCTAAATTTGTTTATGAAGTCATGACTCAAGCTCTGGGGCACTTTTTGGCGGTCTTTTGGAAGTGATGTGATTGTTAATTTTAAATGTGGAAAAGGGAGCCAAGTTCAATATTAAGAATTGCCGTTTTTGTTGTCATTGCTGATAAAACAATATAATCTAAGTAAGTGTCTAGTTCTAAAGATAATCCTGAAATTTACTTATAAAAAAATAATTTAATTTCAATTTGGTTGCTTTGTCCAAAGCTTATTGCTATAAATTAATTTAATATATTCAAAGAAATTGTAGTTTTGTAACGTGTTCGAACAATATAATATATATAAATACAATATGACGTAATCTTAAATTAAATTTATGATTTTTAGAATAATTTAATTGAATTATTTCTGTAAAATCACTATAGCAGAGCAGGCAGAGGGAAGACACTATGCCTTGACAATATATTCTCCTTGCATAGTGCCTTGATACTCCATCTTGAGTAGCGGAAATCAACGCCGCGCGTTGCATTGCTGGAACGAAAGTTAATTATTAATTATTATAAGGATAATAATATCAAAATACTTGCATATTTTGTATATTTAAGATTTTCATTTAAATACTCCATAATATATATATACATATATATCTTCTTAAGGCAGCACTATAGTTTCCGCACCACTATGTCTTTTATAGAAGATTATTTATACACTTCTGTATTGTAAGTCCACCTTTTAGGGGCACTGATTCCATTTTGGCTACAATTTTTAAGCAATTAAATAGTCTCAGTTCAAGTATAAATTGTATACAACTTGGTATCTCTAGCAGCCGAATATAGAAATCATCTTCGTTAAATTTTTACATAAATAAACGATCTTACTTTAAAAAAATAGTATAAATTAGGTTTTCCATACAAAAGTTAATTTAATGAAAAACGGTTAACTGAGTGTATCTCAAAATAGGGAATTTGAAATGTTTTATTTTAATAACATTTATAGCTTCAAATTTTGTGTATTTAAAAAAATTAAAAATAATACTCATATAGTGTACATAATATATTTTTATTATATATATGGCTCGCAGCTTCGTCTGCGCAAACTACATGACTAAACTATTTCGTTTTAAACATTTCACTTAAATCATAAACTTTACTTAAATTTATAATTTAAACGTTTGTAACTTTTTGTTTATGATCCGATTGAAATGAAATAGATACTAAATGTTAAGAGAATATAAAATCACTGTTTGTGAGATTAACGTGCACAAACAAACAGATAAACAGACAAACAGAAAAGAAAATTAATAATCATTGTTTTGGATTGTATTAAATTGCTAAATGCTCCTTATATATATATGTTTCATATATCTTCCATGTACAGGCAGCGGTCAGTTATATTTTTATTATATGTATATATAGACAAATTAAAGTATTAAGATATACGTATGTCTATTTATGTCGGAGGTTTACAGAGGCCATTATGGCGCAGTGTGATAGAGCGTCTGACTGTATACGCGATGGTTATAGATTCGATTCCCATTCATGTTCATTTTCATTTCCCCGCTTTGGTGACAGATAAAGCGCGATATTGACTTCCGCCACTCAACACAAAATGTGTTGGAATTTTTTTTTTTTACGAAATATCTAATTTCTTAGTACAGCGCAGAATATTCTATTTATTTCATATATAACCGTGACCTAACAAACACATACGTTTTTATTGAGTCGATTTACTTTCATGTAGGTAAAATTTATACGTGAACGTGAAAATATTGAACTACATTTTATTATTAGGACTTCGGTTCTAACGTTATTTTGTTGACCAACATCAAAAAACTAACTTTTCTATATATTTATTTCGTGTTTCAATTTCCTATTGGAAAGGTTGTTAATTTGCAATCTTGCTTCAAATTTCAAATATACACATATATATCTATTTGAATACGTTTTTGGCAGTAATCCAGGAACTTAATGATATCGTAAAATAGTAAAAACACTTTGTTTTTAGTACGCTTTTATTAGCTTAACTTGTATCTTTTTTAACATTTTAGTAGTTATTCATTTTTTTTTTTTTTTTTTTTTTTTTTTTTTTTTTTTTTTTTTTTTTTTTTTTTTTTTTTTTTTTTTTTTTTTTTTTTTTTTTTTTTTTTTTTTTTTTTTTTTTTTTTTTTTTTTTTTTTTTTTTTTTTTTTTTTTTTTTTTTTTTTTTTTTTTTTTTTTTTTTTTTTTTTTTTTTTTTTTTTTTTTTTTTTTTTTTTTTTTTTTTTTTTTTTTTTTTTTTTTTTTTTTTTTTTTTTTTTTTTTTTTTTTTTTTTTTTTTTTTTTTTTTTTTTTTTTTTTTTTTTTTTTTTTTTTTTTTTTTTTTTTTTTTTTTTTTTTTTTTTTTTTTTTTTTTTTTTTTTTTTTTTTTTTTTTTTTTTTTTTTTTTTTTTTTTTTTTTTTTTTTTTTTTTTTTTTTTTTTTTTTTTTTTTTTTTTTTTTTTTTTTTTTTTTTTTTTTTTTTTTTTTTTTTTTTTTTTTTTTTTTTTTTTTTTTTTTTTTTTTTTTTTTTTTTTTTTTTTTTTTTTTTTTTTTTTTTTTTTTTTTTTTTTTTTTTTTTTTTTTTTTTTTTTTTTTTTTTTTTTTTTTTTTTTTTTTTTTTTTTTTTTTTTTTTTTTTTTTTTTTTTTTTTTTTTTTTTTTTTTTTTTTTTTTTTTTTTTTTTTTTTTTTTTTTTTTTTTTTTTTTTTTTTTTTTTTTTTTTTTTTTTTTTTTTTTTTTTTTTTTTTTTTTTTTTTTTTTTTTTTTTTTTTTTTTTTTTTTTTTTTTTTTTTTTTTTTTTTTTTTTTTTTTTTTTTTTTTTTTTTTTTTTTTTTTTTTTTTTTTTTTTTTTTTTTTTTTTTTTTTTTTTTTTTTTTTTTTTTTTTTTTTTTTTTTTTTTTTTTTTTTTTTTTTTTTTTTTTTTTTTTTTTTTTTTTTTTTTTTTTTTTTTTTTTTTTTTTTTTTTTTTTTTTTTTTTTTTTTTTTTTTTTTTTTTTTTTTTTTTTTTTTTTTTTTTTTTTTTTTTTTTTTTTTTTTTTTTTTTTTTTTTTTTTTTTTTTTTTTTTTTTTTTTTTTTTTTTTTTTTTTTTTTTTTTTTTTTTTTTTTTTTTTTTTTTTTTTTTTTTTTTTTTTTTTTTTTTTTTTTTTTTTTTTTTTTTTTTTTTTTTTTTTTTTTTTTTTTTTTTTTTTTTTTTTTTTTTTTTTTTTTTTTTTTTTTTTTTTTTTTTTTTTTTTTTTTTTTTTTTTTTTTTTTTTTTTTTTTTTTTTTTTTTTTTTTTTTTTTTTTTTTTTTTTTTTTTTTTTTTTTTTTTTTTTTTTTTTTTTTTTTTTTTTTTTTTTTTTTTTTTTTTTTTTTTTTTTTTTTTTTTTTTTTTTTTTTTTTTTTTTTTTTTTTTTTTTTTTTTTTTTTTTTTTTTTTTTTTTTTTTTTTTTTTTTTTTTTTTTTTTTTTTTTTTTTTTTTTTTTTTTTTTTTTTTTTTTTTTTTTTTTTTTTTTTTTTTTTTTTTTTTTTTTTTTTTTTTTTTTTTTTTTTTTTTTTTTTTTTTTTTTTTTTTTTTTTTTTTTTTTTTTTTTTTTTTTTTTTTTTTTTTTTTTTTTTTTTTTTTTTTTTTTTTTTTTTTTTTTTTTTTTTTTTTTTTTTTTTTTTTTTTTTTTTTTTTTTTTTTTTTTTTTTTTTTTTTTTTTTTTTTTTTTTTTTTTTTTTTTTTTTTTTTTTTTTTTTTTTTTTTTTTTTTTTTTTTTTTTTTTTTTTTTTTTTTTTTTTTTTTTTTTTTTTTTTTTTTTTTTTTTTTTTTTTTTTTTTTTTTTTTTTTTTTTTTTTTTTTTTTTTTTTTTTTTTTTTTTTTTTTTTTTTTTTTTTTTTTTTTTTTTTTTTTTTTTTTTTTTTTTTTTTTTTTTTTTTTTTTTTTTTTTTTTTTTTTTTTTTTTTTTTTTTTTTTTTTTTTTTTTTTTTTTTTTTTTTTTTTTTTTTTTTTTTTTTTTTTTTTTTTTTTTTTTTTTTTTTTTTTTTTTTTTTTTTTTTTTTTTTTTTTTTTTTTTTTTTTTTTTTTTTTTTTTTTTTTTTTTTTTTTTTTTTTTTTTTTTTTTTTTTTTTTTTTTTTTTTTTTTTTTTTTTTTTTTTTTTTTTTTTTTTTTTTTTTTTTTTTTTTTTTTTTTTTTTTTTTTTTTTTTTTTTTTTTTTTTTTTTTTTTTTTTTTTTTTTTTTTTTTTTTTTTTTTTTTTTTTTTTTTTTTTTTTTTTTTTTTTTTTTTTTTTTTTTTTTTTTTTTTTTTTTTTTTTTTTTTTTTTTTTTTTTTTTTTTTTTTTTTTTTTTTTTTTTTTTTTTTTTTTTTTTTTTTTTTTTTTTTTTTTTTTTTTTTTTTTTTTTTTTTTTTTTTTTTTTTTTTTTTTTTTTTTTTTTTTTTTTTTTTTTTTTTTTTTTTTTTTTTTTTTTTTTTTTTTTTTTTTTTTTTTTTTTTTTTTTTTTTTTTTTTTTTTTTTTTTTTTTTTTTTTTTTTTTTTTTTTTTTTTTTTTTTTTTTTTTTTTTTTTTTTTTTTTTTTTTTTTTTTTTTTTTTTTTTTTTTTTTTTTTTTTTTTTTTTTTTTTTTTTTTTTTTTTTTTTTTTTTTTTTTTTTTTTTTTTTTTTTTTTTTTTTTTTTTTTTTTTTTTTTTTTTTTTTTTTTTTTTTTTTTTTTTTTTTTTTTTTTTTTTTTTTTTTTTTTTTTTTTTTTTTTTTTTTTTTTTTTTTTTTTTTTTTTTTTTTTTTTTTTTTTTTTTTTTTTTTTTTTTTTTTTTTTTTTTTTTTTTTTTTTTTTTTTTTTTTTTTTTTTTTTTTTTTTTTTTTTTTTTTTTTTTTTTTTTTTTTTTTTTTTTTTTTTTTTTTTTTTTTTTTTTTTTTTTTTTTTTTTTTTTTTTTTTTTTTTTTTTTTTTTTTTTTTTTTTTTTTTTTTTTTTTTTTTTTTTTTTTTTTTTTTTTTTTTTTTTTTTTTTTTTTTTTTTTTTTTTTTTTTTTTTTTTTTTTTTTTTTTTTTTTTTTTTTTTTTTTTTTTTTTTTTTTTTTTTTTTTTTACGAAATATCTAATTTCTTAGTACAGCGCAGAATATTCTATTTATTTCATATATAACCGTGACCTAACAAACACATACGTTTTTATTGAGTCGATTTACTTTCATGTAGGTAAAATTTATACGTGAACGTGAAAATATTGAACTACATTTTATTACTAGGACTTCGGTTCTAACGTTATTTTGTTGACCAACATCAAAAAACTAACTTTTCTATATATTTATTTCGTGTTTCAATTTCCTGTTGGAAAAGTTGTTAATTTGCAATCTTGCTTCAAATTTCAAATATATACATATATATCTATTTGAATACGTTTTTGACAGTAATCCAGGAACTTAATGATATCGTAAAATAGTAAAAACACTTTGTTTTTAGTACGCTTTTATTAGCTTAACTTGTATCTTTTTTAACATTTTAGTAGTTATTCACACACTTAGGAAATTGAAAAACGTATATTTAGAAAACGTATAAAAATATGAACGCAGCGAGATATCTGTGGGTAGCAGAAATTTGTAAAAATCTCTCTACAGTTACCATCACAACAAATATAAGTTCTAATAAGTGTATCGACGTATCCCGATGTAGAACGCATGGCTGTGAAAGCGTTTGAACGGTTTTCAGGAGGCCCGGGTTTATCCCACTGCGTTAAAATTTTCTAAAAATATGTTTTTCATCTGTATCTATTTATCTATCACTTTGTGAAAATCTTGCATTTCGCCAAACTTCTTGCCATGCACACGTGTCCAGAACCAATGAAAATATAATATTTTCAGAACATGAAATGTAATGCGAAAAGTAGTTACAAGCCTCTAAATCGTTAATCCTCTAAACGAGAAAATACGCTTACAAGTCCAAGTCTTATACAGTATGTGTACATTTTTCAAAAAAGAAAGTGTTTTTATTAAATTATGTTACTTCATTAATAGTTAAGAAAAGGAATATTTAAGGAAAAATTACGAGGATAGAAAATATTTCTATAGCGACTTCGTGAACAGTTAGTACGATATAAAAGCGCGTTACGGTAGCGACTTTATATTCTAGTTAAGGGAATATTTTAATGAATTCTATAATACTTTTGATACCCACGTGAATATAAAAGAAATATAATTTTAATAACAGTTATTTAATTCGCAGCTTCACCCCTTTTCCCGCCCACCAAGGAGAGAGATAGGCGAAGAAAACCTAGTATCAAGACGCTCCGTTCTTCACTTTCCACCTGAGTTCGGAGCCATCGTAGCACTTCGGGGCAGCTTCAGTACTACCACGATTGTAGGTTCGATTTTCATTCGTATGAAGGATCATATATAAATTATTTTCATTTCTCCGCGCTGGTAAGGTGAAACGTTGCATTGAGTCCGACAATAAACACATAAAGTCTCGAATTCTGTTAAAAAAGTGTGTAATTTTAAGATCTTTGCTTTTCGCGATTACTACATATTTTGAAACGAAACTATTTTTAACCGGATTAATAGCGTATATTATTGGTATTCGAACATACATTTTAAAAATAGTTTCATTTCGAAACTATTAAATTTTATTTATGAAATTTATGAAGTCTAAGTTTTGTGACAATTCGTTCTATTATTTACTTATTATTATTCTTGCAATGTTAGTTTAAGGGCGAGTGTACGCGGTAGTGACGTTAGCTATCTATCACGTCACAGCGAGTATGATTAATTGAACTACGTACGCATAAATCGGTTTGACGATGAATTAGTGTCATCAAAAATAAAAACAATAAATTCTCTTTTGGCATGTATTAAGCTTTAAAATTAAGATTTTCAATTTAATTGATGCAGTTACACGTACAGCGTACGAGGTTTTTAACTTTAAACAACTGTCGTGTCGTTCCGCAGTGGAACAGCGTCTGACTGTAAACGCAACTGGTAGTGAGTTCAATTCCAGCTCGGTCAAATAATTAAGATTAAGCGCGGCGTTGAAATACGATTTTCGGTGAAAAGTCTTTACAGGTTAGGTTCTCTGAATACCCTGCAATGCTGGAAAAAGCATGAAGCTGAAAAAAATGTGCCTATTGCTATCCAACATCGGTTAAATAATGTTTCTAAATTTATAATAGCAAGTGTCATTTGAAGTGAAAAATCGTTTGGTTCTCCCTTTACCGTCACGGAATACTGCGAAATGCAGAAGTAAAAATTAGTTTAAGAAAAATCACTGTCGTTAAGTTAATATATACAAGTAGCTTCGACTACGTAACCTGTAAGGGGCGTTAAAAATATGAAAAAAAAAACCGCTTCGATATTGGCCGTTGCTCAGTTGGCTGCGCTGTGCCAAACCAGACATGAAGGCTATCAACTTATTTAAAATTAGCTAGACATGTACTCGCCCCATTTATTTGTCACCTTGTGAATCTTTGTTTTAAACTTGGGGCCTTCCCCTGTCTGTTAAAACCATCTATAATAACTCTAGTATTCAAAAGAGGCGACAATAATAATACAAGTAATTATAGACTTATCTCAGTGTTACCAGCTATTGTGAAAGTTATAGAAAAGTTAGTGAATTCAAGACTTCTTAATCACATGGAAAAATGTAACATCATATCCAATTCACAATATAGTTGTTGACGGAAAAGAAGTACTGAGGATGCCATTGTAGCGTTGACTTCACATATATCTGGACTTCTTGATAATGGCAAGAAATGTTCAACTATCTTTTTAGATCTTAAAAAGCCTTTGATACAGTCTCCGTTTCTATTCTTTTGCAAAAGCTTGAAAGTATTGTTATTAGAGGCACTCCGCTATTATTGTTTAAAACTATCTAAATAATAGAAAACAGAGAGTCAAAATTTGGGATTACATAAGTGGAAATTCCAGTGTATGCTGTGGTGTCCTACAAGGGAGTGTCTTGGGACCCACCTTATTTCTAGTTTATATTAATGATTTACTACATCTAAAAGTAGAAAATGGGCAAATCGTTGCTTACGCAGACGATACTGCAAAAGCCTTGCTTATATGGATCTTTAAAATTTTAAGGCATGTACCAAATAAAAAACTATTTATGCAAATCTATGTTGCTTTAGTACAATCAGTGCTGGGATATTGCATCTCCGTATCCCCATATATGTGTATCAAAAATGAAATTCCTTCAAATACAAAGAGACACATATCTTTGTTGAAAATTATGTTTTTCAAACCGTTGCGATTTTCCACAGAAAGGCTCTATATAAATTCTGCGATTTATTAAGTGTAAGAAAGCTGTGTTATGTTCTACTCAGTGTTTTTAAAGTACACAGAGTTGTTACTTTCTCTCAAGTAATTTGCAAAAACATAATAAAAGAAGAAATGTAACAGCATATGTTCCTCGATAAGATACGAAAACTAAATTTGGTAACAATCAGTTTGAAAATAAGCCAAGATATTTATATAACAGAGTAAACAAAAACATACACATACATCCACATAGCTTTTATCAATGTAAGAAAATATTAACTGTCTGGCCTGGCTGTTACCACTAAATTATGATAGTACAGAAGCATTATTGCAGCATTAAGTATCACATTCATTATTAAGTATACCCACATCCACACACACATACGCATAGTCACTCACTCACACACACACTAACACACACAAACAAACATACACATATACTTTGCCCTTATTTTTTTTATATAATCAAAAACGTTAATTGTCGCTATTTTTTGTATTGTAATCTTTTTATGTACTGTAATATTAATGTAAAGATATTGTAAATATTTATTTCTTCATATGTATGAAGTGTTAGGGAAGAATGGGGCCTGCTGACACAAGTACTAGTGTTATTCTAGTAACTAACTAGGCCCTTACCCTTCCTTCCTATGTAACTAAAGAAAATGTGAAACTGAAATAAATATATATTTTTCTTGAAATATTTTTTGTTTTCTTTTGCTTTAGCTTAGACTTAGTGCGGCGTTGTGCTCCGTCATTTAAAATTCAGTGCCCATGCTTAGGCAAACCTTAGTAAATTGAATATAGAGATTTCGCTGCCCCTGAAGATTTAAATAATTTAAAAATAACTATTTGGATAAATTGAATTAATCAAAATTTCCTATCTTAATCCAACCGTCATATTATTTCAATACGACTGCTATTAGCCACGTACTTTTATAAGGTAACGATTTTTTTCTCAGAATTCGATATGTGATAACAGAAAGATATCGAAATGTTTGAATTCAGCGTTGTATATTTGTATATACTACTTTTGTCTGGCGGCTTGAAACTTTTGTTTCCTTAGATTTGTCATTTATATATAAAGACAATACAATATAATTATGAAATTCTTCATGTATTGAAACGGATTAAAACTGCTTTATTCATTTTTTTTCAGCTTCAATTCTTTCATAATGAGAAAAGAAACTAGTCAAGGCACTCCATTCTCTATTTTGTTAAACAGAGCACGGCATTGAGGTCCGCCAATGCTCAACAGGCAATGTGTTGAATTTGGGAGGAAAGTGGACAACGCGGTGTCTTAAAAAGTTATCAATAAAATATTGGATTGCAAACCAACACACAACTATTATATGTTAAATATAGTTATTTACGTTTACTTATAAAATATGTGGGATTATATAGATTAGCTATAGAATTTTTTGATAGACCAATCAGTATTAGGCTTAAAATTGGTTATCTTCTTAATTGATTTATCACATAATCTTTATAAATCTATCCGTTTCAAACTATACCGATTTAAATGGTATGTTTATAATAAGATGACTTAAATATAGTACAGACTATTCTTTTCATGGGTTTCCCTGACTAGTAAGGTAAGCAAAGAAAATCTGGTGTCAATACACTTCATTTTCCACTTTTTGCCAATTTGCCCCAAATTGGCTGGTCACGGTGGCGCATTTGGACACCGTCTGTTACACGCATTTAGCGTTTAATATGATATTCACCCGGGGGAAAGATTATATATTTAAATTATTTTAATTTTTCCGCTCTGGTAAATGATAGCGCGGCGGTGAGTTTCGCCACTACAATACGCAATGTCTTGAATTAATTATAATATATATACCTTTCGTTTGCATATTGATAAAAGAAGCAAACTAGCAAGCAAGAATAAATAAACATTTTCTTTGTCTGTCTGTGTGTGTCTTTGGGTGTCAGGCTTTAGTTTTTACATTGACTTTCTATGTAGTATACGTAAAAAAAAAATCTGAAACAGCCAAATTACTATATATACCGATAAATACTTAATATAAATTCATGATTTTTTGCATGTAAATAGCTTAAAGTCTAGAGCAACATACAGGATAATTTTATCCTGAAGCTTAATGTAGTTCCCATAGAAAAAAAACATATCTCAAATTACATCGATGACACATACATCGAATGTATTTATTAGAACATAATAATAATATGTATGTGATATATTTCACAAGAATTATAATATGAACGAATTTTAAATTTTAGATATATTTTATCGATCCATAAAGTAAGTACACGGCGCGTCGTCTGTTATTAAATAAATGGTGTTTCTACAAAAGCAATATTATTTAAGTTAAATAAAGGTTTAAAACAAACGTTTTATAACAAACGTATAGCATACAAAACATTTTTTGAAAACTAAGTTACCAAGCCATGGAAAAATAGGTTATTATAAGCGTATAAGGCTTAGTGGCTAGAGCGCTTGGACTGATTATTATTATATAATTTTATATAATATAATTTTTTATACGTTTGTCAGAACTGTATTTTAATTTTCTAAGTATGTGAATAATATTTTAAAATGTTAAAAATATTTAATAAATACACTTCTCTCTTGCCAAACGATTGTTTGTAGACTAAGCAGACATTTGTAAAAATCTCTCGGAGATGCTATATCGGAGATGTTAACAACAAAAATAAGTTTAAAAAGCGTTAAAAATTTCGACACAGCCAGGTATAAAATGCATGGGTTAGCGGTCATAGCGCTTGGACGGTTTCTAAGAGGCACAGGTTCGAATCTCACTGTTCTTTTTTAAACTAATTTGTTTATGGGAGAGTATTCATAAAGTAAGACTCAACACGACATCTATAATACCTATTTTGTTTTTTCGTCGGCCTACGTTGTCGCTTAAATCGCATATATTTTATCCAATTATATAATAACAGGGTGCCTACGACCTGGCAGTCAGATTTTCTCAGTTGTTTAGTAGATTTTAAATCTGTGATTGTCAAGTATTCATGTATTCATGTAAATAAAATAACTAAAGGATAATCTGCATAAAATGATCAAGGTAACTGATGTTGAGATATAAGTAATATTAAAAAAATTAGAAATAAAAATGGTTACTGTGAGTCACCCTTAGGAGAATATAATTTTGCTATTTCGGATTTTTTTGAGAGCTTTTTTATATTTATTTTCGTAGTATATTATTGTGATATATCTCATACAAGCGCTCGAAAATCGTTTTTTAAAGGCTTTTATCAAAAAATATGAAATCTTCTCTATTGTACAATTAATTAATTCGAATGTTTTGTACACGTATGCATACATGCAAATAATATAATTTATTCTCAAAGGTACCTTTGGGAATAAACTATCTTAATGCGATCAAAATCTGCAAGAAAATGCGTTGCGTGGTTTCAAGAAGAAAGTTCAGGAACAGACGGAGGCGGAGGGTACTTTGTTTTATATAGCGATGATGATAAAAATAACTAATCATCCTACTAAGATAAATTATAAACGTGCTTAGTGTATAAGTATAAAAAAAAAATTCGGTCTAATTACATACATTACTAAATTACAAATGAAGCATACTCTTTCACAATATTAAAACAGTAAACAACGCCGGTAAATAATTATTATTAATAATAAATAACACAAAGCTCTTTTGATGTATAAATCTAAATTGCATATCAATTTGAAAAGATGTAATGGCACAAAACCTGGATTATTTAAGTCTAATGTTACATTAGACTTAAATAATTCGGGTTTTGTGCCTACATAATAGTAGTACTTTGTGATAACATAATATAAAACAAAATTGCCTCCGTTGGTACACTTAGATCTATCAACTACGAAAGGGTTTTTAATGTGATTTTGATTAATAGATAGTAATTAATGAGAAAAAATAATATTCATAGAACACACATGTTTTAGTAGAAGTAAAACCGAGAATTCCAAACATAAGATATATTTTTGTTCGCTTATATTTCTAACGCTGGCTAAACCTTAAGAGATAGATATACTAAAGATTTCATATTGAAACAAAATAATATATTATGGTATTGTGTATCTTAAAAATGTTTAGTGAAAGCTTACGGTGATAGGCCTTTCGTTTAATGGTCCACAGTAATTATCTTTTTCATTCACTTATTCCAAAAAAATATTAGTTATATACGAGACAATTATAAAATAATAAATAGTATAGTTTAATTTTTGTCTCATTAAATATGTTAAATAGGTTATGTGTAATTTACTAGCCACTCGCTCGCGGCTTTTTTGCTTGATTAATTTTTTTTGCTAATTATAGCTGCATTTTCGGAAATAAATGAAATTCCTGGAAAAACTTCAATGGTTCGGCCGTGTTGACGTCACAGATAGACAAACAGAGCTACTTTCGCATTTTTAATGTTAGTATGGATTACTTCCATTTACTACATGTTGGCATTGAACTGACCCAAAATTATATTGAATTTCTTTATACCACAAGCATCGCGTCACTGTCAGACGATACCTATTGTGCCACGAAAGGCCACAAAGTTCAGTAATTTTTATTTATTATTGAAAACCACCCACCATACTGAACAATCGTTACTAAGGAAGCATTTACTTACTCAGAATTTTCACATAAACTTACATCCCCTATTTTAATTTAATGGTTGATTTTTGAGAAAATAAGTAGCCTATGTTGGACCCTGCGTCATCAACTATCTTTCTGAGTAAATACATCGAAGTAGGTGAAGCGGTTTAGATTTGTCATAGATACTTTCATCCCCTATTTCAAACATATAGGGGTTGATTTTTGAATACAAAGGTAGCCTATGTTGGACCCTGGATCTTAAACTATTTTTTTTCAAAATTCCATCTAAATCGGGTCGGTGGTTTAGCCGTGAAAGCGTCACAAACAGACAGAGTTAAATATGTTTAATACGTCGCGAATCACAGCAACGGAGGGCGGGAAGCTAAAAAGGCTGCCTTGCCTGAAATATATAAAAAGTTGCAAGTAGTGTGTAGTTTTATGAAGTTCAAGTGTTTTAAAAATATATGTAATATTACATTGTCTGTTCTGGAGTCACTTATAAACAAAAAATCCATTAATCATCATCATCCTCAAATCCGAAAAAACTAAATAGCAGCGCAGGCGAAGCCGCGAGCGGGTCGCTAGTACTTAATATAAAATTTTTACATTTATATAGCATATTTGCTTTTTAAATTTTAAAACGGAAGAGAAGAAACTCTTTTCCATTCTACGAATTCAGATTACGATGCCGGACCCATTCCGGTTCAGAAAGAAGAGCTTAGAGTTGTGCCAGGGGCTTCCGCCTCAAGTATAGGCTTAAGAGGACCCCTTAAATGCGGGAAAGTAAAGCTACTTTTTGAATTTTATTATTTAAAACTCAAAGGACTGCGTAAAACAGGTTTTTTCTATGAAGACTGCCTTAAAATAGTGACTACAATATTTTTTAGTCTGAGTATTAAAATAAGTTAAAATAACTAGTTAACCTACAAAAGAGTTTAGTAAAAAAATCTATCACACTTAGTGTAATAATGTGCTTGTTGAGTAGCAGAGCAAAACGCCGCGCGTGTTCTTTTGTTCTTGTCACCAGAGGGGAGAAATAAAATAATTTTATATATAATCATTCAATTGAGTGAGAATCGAACCCACAACCACCGCGTATACAGTCGCTGTCACACTATGCTCTCAATATTATTACAGGAAAATAAAAGTTTAGGGGAATTGATTTTTATCGTAGTATACATTCAGCTTTAGATAAGTCCTAAAATGCATTACATCGAAATATTTCTCCGATAACCGTATAAATAAATGGTGATGTCAGTGTGCAATAGGTCGTACCATACAAACATTCTAGTTTATTCCATTTCATTATAGCCCATAGTGAAAGGATATCAAACAGACATAAATATATATAGATATTATTATATAAATATGCAAAAGAAAAATGTTTAAGAAAATTATGCAAACAGGAGAGTATACAAATTTACATATTATTTTTAACTTGCATGAAGTAATGCTGTCATTATAATAATGTATTAGAAGTATTATAACTAATAATAAAATAAATATTACACACTCCAATGTATTTGACGTACATTTTTGTATATAGTAATACAGAGTACACGTTGCTAGGCAACGGTTATTTTCTGTGCCAACCAGTCAATGAAATTTTTAGTTCACATTCTGTATGGTTGCAACCATAAGGTTATATATGTATTTTAAAAGAGCATAATGATGTTTTACTTTGTTTTACACTTGTCCATTAAGAAAATATTTGCTTGTTTTTTACTTAAATATACTAATGTACCGAATATGTGAATATTAAAGTCATAAATAAACCATGCCTTTTATTAAGAGGAGTTTTGTGATTTCACATTGACATTCTTTTTCTACATTTTGAACTCCACAATCAATACATTACATACAAAAATCATTTGCGTGGCTTTAAATTAGTTCTTTAATCACACATTTTAAAGGGATAGATTTACATAAAATAAAGAATTTTCAACTCAAAAAAAAACGAATTTCAAATACTATAATAAATATATACTATATTTCCCACTTCGTCCAAATTTTTATTAGTTTTGTATAATAATATTTTTCATACTACTACTCACGACGTCATCACGGCCAAACCGCTGAACTGATTCCGATAAAATTTGATTTAGAGATACTTGCCGGTCTTAGGATGAATTTGAACTCCTATTTATTTAGTCTTTGCTAGAATTTCATCGTTTTACAAAAAAGCCGCCGAGAATACGAAACAGCTATAGTTCACGCGGGCGAAGCCGTACGCAGGTTGCTAGTATTTCATAAAGAGAGAGGGAGACAGTGTAGTATTTAAACATTTCGTTCTCTATTTTAATAAAATAACGCTGTTAATAGTGTTTAGAAACTGTTTACAACTTTTGGGGAAGCGATAATCCGTACAAGTTGGCTAAGATCATAAATCACTGGTCATTTCAATATCTCGCGCGAGTAAATTTACCAAATATGATGTTGTTTCCCAAGCATCACATGGCATACAAATAAATTTATAGCAAAATTGGTTAGCGTGTCTTACTTAAGTGAAATAAAGATATATAACTATATGAATGCGAAATTTTCAATCCCTATTGACGAAAATTTTGCAAACGAATTAGTATTAAATTGGGCATAGCCAAAGTTCATATGGCAAAGAAGTGCTGACCAATGCCTTCATTTTTCATAATAATAATAATGCATTACAAATACATAACATTCATAAAATATATATTAAACACACTACCATTTGTTTGAACTTATATTTATACTTTTGTATAAAAGAGCATACATGTTACTAAGGCAACGCTTCATTTACGCGTCAACGGGGCTACTAATGTTTACTATTGTATTTGAATGCGTAAAGGGGGCAGCTCATTAAAGATACATATTGGGATATATGCATTATGTATATAAAAAAAAACTATTTGCATTCAAAATAATCACATAGGTTCAAGTTATGAAAACTTTGTGGTCATCGGACTCGTGACACATGGGACACGTTTAGCCCAAGAGAACTTAGTAGCCACTTCCACCTTTAAATCCAGATATTGCGTGGT